>JAXQQM020068677.1:0-78263 GCA_034641835.2 Pinus albicaulis | reverse complement strand
GTATATAAATTTTATTTTATTTTATTTTGAGAATGAGCTAAAATATAATGTAAAGTCATTTTAATACAATTCACATTTAAAAAAATATTAATTATAAAAATAATTAATATATGCATTAAATAATATTATTAACCATGGAAATTTAAGCTTAAATTATTATGGAAAATTTTGAATTGTAAATAGCTTTTGTTACTCTACCATGAGCTAATATTATATAGACAAAATTTATGCTATACTAGAACTAAAATTCAATAATAATTTGCTATTCAATAATAAGCATATAAGTCAAATGTAAGGATTGTTGTGTTTTTGCTTGGTAAAATTGCTTTATTGATTGTAAGTTTAAAATGACATATAGAGTTTTCATATTTCACTTAGGAAAAAAAATACACTAAAATTTCTGATTTGAGGATCTAATTATTGTAATGTGGTATTAAAAAAAAAAGAGTTAAAAAATTGGGTAATAGATTTTAGTGTTGAGTTTATAAATTTTTAATCAATAAAATTAAAAAATATATAAAATAATTAAATTTTATATTAAAAATTAGGCACGCGTAGTAATAACCTGATTCTATGTATATTTTTGAAAGATTATATATAAATTCCATATTATATAAAATAAAATACCTTAACATAAAATAAAAATGCTTTAATTAAATATATAAAATTTAAATAAATAACCCAAATATATATATGAAGTTTAAATTGAGTTTCTAACAATTTTGAAAGATTAACCTTTATCCATAATCAACAAAACCTATTAACAAACTCGTTTAATATATTAAAATGAATTTATTTTAGAACATTCATTTTTAATAATCATACGTCCTCATGGAAATGCATATATTTGAAGTAGTTTCCACTCTTTACGTTGTCATACATAATATCTTATTCCGACCCTTGAAAAATGATTCAAAAAAATTGTCTATCAAAAACAAATTTAACTTAAAGCAAGCCTTTAATAAACCTTCCTTACAAGCATTTATTTGAATTAGTTTATATTCCTCCATTGTATACAATATCTGCCACGATGTCCTATAAAAGTATTTGTGTAAGGAATCTACTAATAAAATTAATAGAGATATTATCAAGAAAATAACTTAATGGTAAAATCAAACAATTTGTATGAATGGAACATCCGTTGTAGGCTTCAAAAATTTTATTTGCAGATGTCGTTATTAATTACAACTCTCGGTATTATTAATTATGTTGAATCCATTGAAACGTTGCGGAGAATTATTAATTACGTTGCATCCATTGAAACATTGCATCGGATTATTAATTACGACTCCCAAGGTTATTAATTACATTGCATCCATTGACAAATTGCATAGAATTACTATTAATATTGACTCTCAGGGTTATTAATTAGGTTGCATCCATTTGAGACGTTGTGACGAGTTATTTTTTAAATTAATTATCTAAACTTGAACAAAACATCGGTAGGTGGAAGGAGCTTCTTCCCGTGCCTTCTTCCCTTGGTTGTCATTACATCGAAAGATTGGTCGCGCGGGGTCATTTAGTTTTCTGTCATGGTTTTCTTGAGAACTTCGCCTCAAATATTATGAAGTAAATTTGCATTTGGGTTATTAAATGTTTGTTAATTATGCATTGTACTTTTACCACAATTTACAAAGCATTTTCCAATAACATGTTCAAAGTATAGACCAATAAGAAATCAGAAAAATAAATTTAAATAAATAAACAATAAAAAATTTTAATGTTTAACTATGGAAAATTATAAAAAAAAAATTGCAAATAGAAAAATTAATGTCAACATCACAAAAAACCCAATGCATAATACCTGCTAAGGCAGGTACAATAATATGAACTAAACACTTTATATCCTCTCTATAATTAAGTCCGTAGGTGTGATCTATTTCAAATTAGCGCTTCCGAAGTTAATGATTAAATTATAAGAAATAATTAAGGGTATGGTTGGGATTTAATTGTGACTTTTTTCTCTTCAATTAAATTAAGCCCCTTATTGTATTCCTCCGAGCATGTTTACTATGTTTACCTATTCACCACCAGAAACGTATTTTATTGGCTTTTGAACGAAGCCATTATTCTTAGTGTTTGGTTGGGTTTTTGTTTTTTGTTTTGTTTTGTTTTTTTTTTTTGGGTTAAATAAGAGTTTATCAACCATTTCATTCATAAAGTTAAATTAGTAAATATTTTATATATAATCTATAATTGTAACTTTCGATGTATTTAGTAATTTCACATTTTAAAACATCTAACATATTAATATTGTAAGATACACCGTTAACTTCACATGGAAATGTAAAGAGTTAAATTTTTTTATACAAGTTACTCATGGGTAACTATCCATTCACTATTAAATATTTCTTACTCGTCATTACATAGAATGTTTACCAATTCATAGTGTAACTTTTAGAATAAGAATAATAGGCTCCTTAACCATTAACAACTTCCATTACAATACATTAACATAATACTGTATGATGTAACCTTCCACTCATTTCATTATTTATGTAGTCATCACCTACTTGGCATTATGGAACTTCACAACAAGAAAGAAATCAACATCATCATCTTGACACAATAATCAATCACATCATTGAACACCAATATACCCTGGAAACCTCGTAGGGTGAAAACCAGCAAACATTTAATTTTATTATTAAACGCTCGTGAGGGTGATCAGCCCTCACTCAATGGATTTTAAAGGAGACCATCCCCTAACCATCGTTTATAAATCTTACAAGGAAATATACAAATATCTAGCTTAAAGCCATTATAAATAAATATGATAGCGTTTACCCTCTGGTCTTCATATCTTCATATCTTGATGGCATGGATGTACCTATAATGGTCCATTGTACACTGGATCATCCTGTAGTTCGCACTCATCTGCATGAACCATAATCATTTACCTGCCACCAGGTTAAGCATACTATTTCCTTCATATGTATCACCATCATTCCCTGCTAATGATGCCTTCAACATACATTGATGTCAATATTCATAAAGTATTAATCAACTATTTCATATATCTATACTAGAGAGGCTTCTCCATCTACTCTTGTATATTCATGACATGAAAGTAAAATACCTTGACATTCTCTCTTTAACAACACATACTACATATGTTCTAGTTATAAGTAATCACATTAACTAATGTTTCCCTCGCATAAGCACACATTCCTACAAGATAATAGCTACAACTCCCTAGCATTTCTTTAAAATAAACTGATACATCAGTTACAATATTTGTGCATGCGATTTACATAGATTTTGATCAAAATAGCTAACCCTTAGGCTATTACTTTTAGAGCATGGAATGCAAGCTAACATATCAAATGTTGCTCCCATGCAAATTCATATAGATTCCAAAAGAGTCTCCCCAAAGGAGTGCTTACACAAAGAAGCACATAGCTTCCTTCACGAGTCTTTCCAAAGAAGTACTTAATACCAGAGAACATGAAAACACATATTTCCAGGAATTATAACATAAAACATGTCTTATTCTCCAAATGTTATCCCAACATTATCCATACATGTATATCAATTAACCAAAACAAATGTATATTCTTTCCAATGAAATCTAATACAAATATTGCATGCCTATGCATGATCTTATTCCAAAATTAACGTATGATCTGCATTATAAAATAATCTGCAGTTTATTTTTCTAAAGATATATTAGATAGTTCACTTTATCCAATGTTATTCAACATGTATAAACTACGAACACCATGGTAAACTATCCATGGATTTATTACATAACTAATATTTAAAAACACCATGGTGATCTATTCATGGATTTGTTAAATAATAAATATTTAACAACACCATAATAAACTATATATACTTATTCACAACATGATTAATGTATGCATACAAATTCATAAAAACTCTTCCAAGAATATTAATATGAGAAAACTTCTTTTTTCTTATTCATCGCACATGAAAATATTTCAAGAGTTACCCTCTTTAATCTACATTCATTTTCAAGAAAATAATATTGGATTTATTATCACTTCTTTTCCAAGAACTCTGACTTTTAACTATTGTTTTCATTCGTGCAAATACATGTTCTCGTTTCTCAAAAGAAAAACTATTAGAATGCATGTACTTTCCAAGAAATCTGTCTAATATCTAATGTTTTCATGATTTCTTTGTCTTCTTGTGCAAGGTTTCCATATATTCTTTTTCAAGAAATATAACATAGTAGATGTTAAGTAAAATCTAGCTTGTGCACTAGGTACAAAAAAACTCTCTACAATCATATATATCATAGTAGATTAAGTAAAATCTAGTTGTGCACATCAACAAGTAAACATGGAAATTATTTTGAAGAAAATAATCACCAAAAAATAAGAAAACATTACTTATCTCATAAAGTTCCATCTCCTCATGTCGTTAGTTGATTCTCGACACAGAGAAAGCAGTTCACATGCAAGTTGTACGATATTCACACGAACCACACAAGCCAAAGCCATGTTTCAGGCAACAATCATTTCTGGCCTCGGTTGAAACACTAACAGATTTTCGACCAACCACGGATTAGAAGCAGGGCTAAGTCTCACTCAAACCTACGCACTCAAACTAACCAAGGGCTCCGTAAAAATATTTTTGGTATATCGATGGAGGAATCTCCTTCCAAGAACTAGAGGAGTCGAGTCGGTTTTCCCCCGCTCCCAACTACGCCTTTCCCTAAGTAAATAAAGACTACCCAGGTCGTTATCAAGAATTGGTTCTACATTAAACCGAATCTTTATAAAACAGTTAAAATATAGTAACGTAATAATTATTTACCATGTGAATTCACGTAAGAGGTCTGTTACATACTCCCCCCCTTGAAGAGAACACTGTCCTCAGTGTGCTTCTCTCACTGAAACTTAAACTTATACTCATGATATAATGATATAAACAACCCAAAGGGGGTCATTCCCCTTCACAATGAAACACTTTTGTTTCATTAAATACCATTAATTGAGACAATATTGTTTTTATCCGTAGTCATAAGCATGTATAGCACAAATAATATTTCATTTCCATTTTTTACTACTTATCCCTTATTCAATTCAAAAAAATATAGAAAAATCTCTATATGAACTTACCATTATTTACCAATTACTATTGGATGCAATGATGGCTTTTACGCAATCTCCCTGAGAATGGTTGAACAACCCATCAACACTCCATGGAAAGAGCCTGTAATGTATGACTAACAATTCAATCACATTAGTCACATAGTTTCAATAAAATGAAAATACTTGCAACTATCAAACATTCTTGCAATATCAAGAGATGTTTTAATCAAATTGCTTCCACAAGTACTCAAAGAGAACCAACCCTTTCATCAATGCATCATGTGCACATTGTCTTAGCTCCTGCTAAAGACATCCACACAGTACTTCAAAAGTACTCAGAGAGCACCTAGCTCTCTGATCATACCAATGGTCAATCCATGCACCATGGGCATATCCTAGCCTCTGCTAAGACATTCAAACAAATTAGTAAATAAATGAACTTATACATTCAATAATTCATTTTCTGAGCGCTAAGCTCATTTTCTCTTAATATCTACATAAGATATTTACACAATACATATAAAAATTCATTTTGATATAACACGTAACTTTTACTTAACTTGTTCTGTTATAAAAACCACAATGGTAAACAAAATGCTCCTCCTAACCCATGGGAGTTGGTTTCTACAAACAAAATCGGGTCATTTTCACATCTAGACGATCATTTTGATAAAATGCCATTCCCGTCTGGTATGTGGATTCCTCTTGGCAACATCATGCCTATTCCTGCGACGAGTGTCTCTCATCTATGAGGAGACTTGGGCCACCTCAACGAGCTCAAAATCAATGCATTGCCTCGGGTTTTCCCTTGACCATCTTGGCCAAATCTTTTCCCTGCGAGATCACATATCTCTAGGAGGAAATGCGGCAGATAAGTGCCATTAACCCCCTCAGGGCAAGCAACCCTGCAGATCAACCCAAGGCCTTCTAGCCTTTCACAATTGTTGTCGGTACTACATGCTAAATTTCTCTTTTAGCATTCTTTCCCATAGCATATTACATAATGAACATGCATATTATACATAAGGAAAAAGAAACTTTGTGTACATCATACATCATACTTGCCTTAACATGGAGGTCTAATGATATCTAGATTAACTGAAACATGACTAACACATACACATGACTAACATATATTTACAGCATTATTATTTCCCAAGTAACACAATCATTTACATTATAGCATGATGCTAACATTTATTGTTGCAATTCACATTGCAATAGTAACTATGAATGTTTTATTTTCACAAAGTTTTCTATTGCCATTAAGCTACCCATGCTTACTATAAGCAACAACGCTAGTAAATATGCATTTCTTAAGAATGTATTATCTTATGCAATCATTTTAATTCCCTTTGCATGCAATGCGTCATGCACTTCTAGCTTTATATAAATATTGTCATTAATGTCAATAACGGTGGGGTATGAGTGCAACATTTCCAATTCCCATAATGTTACGTACCAGCAGTGACACAGTAATTACCATAATCATTTGTTCTAGCTTTCAAATAGCTCTAGTCAAAATTTATTCGTGCATATAAATTTCATTAGTTAGTCATTCATAACTGATGTTGATACTTTTAATAATCTTAATGCATCCATTACACAACTAATTCAAAAATAGTCATTCAATGCCACTAATAATCTTAATGCATCCATGACAACTCATTCAAAAACTAGTCATTCAACTAGTCATTATAGTCAAGTCTCACTACTTGACTCATTGTAATATTACAACATCTAAAATGCTTCATTCAATTTAATTTTAAAACATTCTATCATTATATTCAAGGACTTTCCTCATATTTTGCATTCATGCATTACTTTCACACACCATCCCACTATACAAATTTATCTTTCAAGTAGTGCATGGTAACTTGATTATGTTCACTAAATGTATGAGTAATATATGTATATACTATTAAATAATTACTCTTAGTTTCACTAGTGATTACTCGGGTTTTTTCATAAATATAACAAAGGTTTTTATTGTCTTCTCCTTTCACTGATTAATACCCGGAGTTTTTCATAAGTACAAAAAGGTTTTTATTGTCTTTCATCCTCAGCAGGTTTCAATGTTATGAAAATAATTTTGCGTAACATTTATTACTCATTACTCTTTAATGTAGTTATAAACATGAGTCACACATCTCATGAAGAGTAGGCCTACTTTGCATATATCATTCAATATTTATATTGCTAGAATCATGCACCTTAGCGATGTCCATTAGTAGCATACCTCAATTTATTTTCTCTTCACAAATCCCAAAGGCACCAATGTTGCAACCTTTAGCTTTGATACCAATTGCCAATACTGCAGATGACACATAGGAAATGCAGGGAGTTAAAAAAATTTATACAATTTACCCATGGGTAACTATCCAAATCTATTAAATATTCCTTACTCATCGTACACATAGAATGTTCACCCATTTCCATAATGTAACCTTAGAATAAGAATGGTAACTTGCTTAACCATTAACAACCTCTATTGGTATTAACATAGCGTATGATGTAAGCTTCCATTCATTTCATTACTCATGTAGTCATCACATACTTGAAATTATGAACATCATAACAAGAAGGAATAAACATCATCAATTTGGCCACAATAATCAATCACATCGTTGAACACCAATATACCACAGGAAACCACATGAGGTAAAAACCAACAAACATTTAATTTTTTATTAAAAACGCTAGTGAGGTGTTCAACCCTCACTCAATAACTTATAAGGAGACCATCCCTTAACCATCGTTTATAAATCTTACAAGAAATATACAAATATCTAGCTTAAAACCATTACAATAAAATATGGTATAGCATTTACACACTAATCTTCATATATTATTATCTTTGTGGCATGGATGTACCTGGTCCATCATACAACTGAATCATCCGGAAGTTAGCACTCATGAACCATAATTATTTACCTGCCACCAGGTTAAGCATAATATTTCCTTTATACATGTCACCACTCATTCCACTGCTAATGTTACCTTCAACATAGTTGATGTCAAGATTCATAAAGCATTAATAAATCATTTCATATATCTGTACTTATAGAAGCTTCTCCATATACTCATGTATATTCATGCCATGAAAGTAAAGTACCTTGACATTCTCCCTTTAACAACACATCTTGCATATGTGCTAGTTATAAGTCATCACATTAATTAATGTTTCCATCTCGTAAGCACACATTCACCAGAAGACAATAGCTACATCTCCAAGATTTTATTTAAAATAAGCTGATACATCAGTTACGATATTCGATGCATGTGATTTACATAACAAATAATCAAAATAGCTAACCCTTAAGCTATTAGTTTTAGTGTATGAAAGCTAACATAACAATTTTCTCCCATGCATGCAAATGCATATAGATTCAAAGAGTCTCTCCCCAAAGGAGTGCTTAAACAATGAAACACATAGTTTCCTTCACGAGTCTTCCCAAAGAAGTGCTTAACACCCCGAGAGAACATGCAAACACATATTTCCTTTTCTAGGAAATATAACACAATAGGCATGCAAAGACATGGTTTCATTTTCATAAAACTAATGGAATAAAGCATAAGAATACGTGTCTTATTCTCAAATGTTTTACCAACATTAGCCATACATATATATCAATGAACCAAAACATTACTTTAGTTTTGTAATTAATTCATCTTTTTGCCAAAGAATCAATGTAGGATAACAAAATTTGTTATCATTTGCCATATATAAATGTATATTCTTTCCAATGAAATCTAATACAAATATTGCATGCCTATGCATGATCAAATTCAAAAGAAATTATCATCATAATCATGATATCATAAAATTAATTACATAGTTTGTTCTTCTAAAAGAAATATAATTGAATAGTTCATTTATCCATGGATTTATTAAATAACTAAACTTTACCAACACCATGGTAATGTGTCCATGGCTTTATTAAATAACTAATATTTACAAACACCATGGTAATCTATTCATAGATTTGTTAAATAACTAACCTTTACTAACACCATGGTAATCTACGCATGGATTTTAAATAACTAATCTTTACCAACACCATGGTAAAATATCCATGGTTATTAAATAATTAATATTTACCTTCACCATGGTAAATAATTACTATCCATGAATTTTTAAATAACTAATATTTACAAACACCATGGAAATCTATTCATGGATTTGTCAAATAACTAATCTTTATCAACACCATGGTAATCTACCCATTGATTTATAAAATAATTAATATTTAACAACACCATGGTAACTATATATACATATTCACAACATGGTTAATGTATGTGTACATATTCCTAAAAATTCTTCCAAGAATATTAATGTTAGAAAACTTTTCCCTTTTCTTCTTCACGGCACATGAAAGTATTTCAAGAGTTACCTGTCTTTAATCTGTATTCATTTTCAAGAAAATAATCTTGGATTTATTATTAGTTATTTTTCAAGAAATCTGACTTTTAACTATTGTTTTCATTTGTGCAAATGCATGTTACTATTTCTCAAAAGAAAAACTAAGCATAATAACCATTAAAATGCATGTACTTTCCAAGAAATCTATCCAATATCTAGTATTTTCATGGTTTCCTTTTGTCTTCTTATAAAGGTTCCATGTATTCTTATACAGAAAGCAAAACTAGTTATGCCTGAAATTTAAGAGTAATTTCTTTCAAGACAATGAAAATGATGCCTAATAATTTAACACACTAACCCTACAAATGTTTCAGAAATATTATGCATTGAAACCTCACAATTCTTGCAAAAATAATAAAAAATTTTTACTAATAAGGCATATGCAATATGATTACTTATCTCCACAACCATGATTGCCACAACGCAAAACATTGATTCCACACGCATAAGCACTGATAGGAAGATGAATATGAAACCTCTAACTCTGAAACCACGACTCCTTGAAGGACGCAAATGTAATGTCAATGAGAGGCTCACTAATATGTTTCTTGGAATGCGGCATTGCCAAATTCGTTAACCTTGTGAGCTTCCTCCTCGAAATCCCCCTCAATAAAGAATACCAAGGACTATTATCAAGAATTTTGTTTCAACCGTTTCTTGATTAAACGGTTAAAGTAAATTATTTACGTGTTTAATTAGAACATTACACTCACGGATATTGTCAGCTCTAGATGGATCAATTCTCAGGGTAGAACCTTTCCTCAAGTTGCACTCCAAAAGAGGTTTTTACCTCGAGAGATTTGATCCACGTAAGGTTGATAGATCTCGAGTTAGAATGGATCCGTTGGTTATCTCCATCTCCATTTGTAAATCCCCTATATCTCCACCTTTATCACTATATATATATTTGTTCTTCCTCATATATCTAGAGTTAATATATATCATGATACATATATATATATATATATATATATTATAATATAATAAATTTAATAGTGTATTAATCGAAAGTTATTAAATTTAATAATATGAATATTATAATATATTAATAAGTATTGGATTTAATAATAATAATAATAATAATCTTTTAATCTTATATTAGGGTTAATAATGTTTTTTTTTGCATGGTATTAATAATAATTTAGCCTATGGTATTTGGACCATAGGCTTCACCTAAATAAAAACTTATTTTTTGAGTGTTCTTAAATAGAAACCGAGATTATGGATTAAATATGAAAAGAGGTTTTATTTACTTACCATACCTTTGGTTTATTTATATTTTTATTTACCATACCTCTTTTATACTATGGTGACTGGCCCATAGGCTTGTTATATAATTAGATTTTTATTTATAATCATATTTGATATATTTTTATTTATTTACCTTACTTGTTTTTACCTATTTTATATTTATTTATTACCATACCTTTTTATAACTATTTTATATTTATTTATTTATCATTCCCTTTTACACCTTTTTGTATTTATTTATTTATCATACTTCTTTTATAAATATGGTATTTGACCATGAGTATCGATAGTAATTTGTCTACATGGTATTTGTCCCATAGGCTTCATCCTAAATAAAACATAGCTTTTTGAGTTTTTAATATAAAAGCTTTATAAAGTCTAAAAATAAAGTTTTATTTATTTACCATACCTTTGGTTTACTTAGATTTTATTTATTCAAATTTGAAATATTGCAATTTTGATGGGGAAATATTTATTTATTAAAAGATTTTAATTTATCCATACAACATGGGTTTTCGTTTTAAGGATTCACTTTACAAATGTTGATTAAATGAAATATTAAAATATTTTGGATTTTGATTGTTTGTATTTGAATTAGCTCTTTTCCTTTGATTTAGGAAATGTAAGTGACATTGACTTTAGTAAAATTAAAGATGTTTAAAATTTTACTTAATTTGGAAATTCAATGTGGTAATTTTTGTTAAGGTAAGCAAATTTATGATCATTCAAATTCACGTATATAATAAACCAATTATTAAATGGGTGAGATAATTTACTATCCATTCAAATTATATAAGTAATACGTAGTTGTATTTTAATAATTAATCTTAGCCCATTAATAAGTTAAAAAGTTATATATAATCTAAATATTCAAGTTATATAAAAGCAAAGATTAGGTTAAATTCTTTAGTAGACATTAAGCAAAATAAAAATTATTATTTTTTGAGGAAGTGACATACTTGACATCAAGGTCATACTAAAATATAGATTGCACCTCTAAGCGCAAAATATAAAAATAAAATAACATTTATATTAAAAAAATTAATATGAATTATAGATATTAATAATATAATTTTTTTAAACATGAGTCATAAATAAAATAATTTGTGTTGATGTGTAACTTATTCATTATTTAATATGAAAGAGATACATGACATTTAAAATAGTCTTCATAGTATACATGGTTAGAGGGAATGTGTAATTACTCAGGAGATAGTGTTGCCATGTGGTATTTAAAAAAAGAAATATATTTTAACAAAACATAAGAAAATTTAACTTGGTTCTTTCAATACAAATATTGCACAAGTATCACAATTTCATAGATATCTAGAGAGTGAAAAAGGATCTTTTAAATGTTTTGTTCTTAAATAAGCTAGTTCGGTATCCATCTTAAAATTAAAAATCATATTTTTCGATGGTTGTATAAGAACTTTATTTGTTTATATCATGATTTTCTGATTTAATAATTTAAAATAAAATGGTAAATTGTGTTAAGCTATTGGATACCCCTTGGGATACTTTAATTCCGAAATGTGGATCCCACTCAAACATTTGGTATTGGTCATAACAATCTAATTTTTAGTAATATTTTAATTATAAAGTTGTGTTATATTTATGCAAATAAATATAGTGTAATTTAAACATTTTATGTATTTTGGACATATTTTCCAACAATTTTGCCAAAATTGTTTAAATGGTATATTTGAGTTGCTACCAACTATTATAAATTGAGTTCTTTGAATGCATATATGCATTCAAAAAGTGTATTTAAGTAATGAAAATTATCGAGCTCACTTATATTTGTATGGCGAAATTAGGACAAAGAAAAAAATTGTAAAAAAATAGACTTAGAAGATAAATATTTCCCCATGTGAGTAATATAAAATTTTATTAGATCTAGTGTTGTTATAGCTTGTGTTTTTTAGGAGTTACTCATTTATCTCATTGTTAAATCAAATATATGTCATAATTAAAAAGTAATAGAGAATTAAAGAATATCATTTTGAAATAAATTATAAATCTATGTAGATAATATTGTTTTAAAAGATCTAAATAAAACATGTTACATTACTTAATGATAAAGTAATTAAAGTGGATGGAAAGGACACAATTGATTAGAGTAGAAGAAAAAAGGATGAAGAAGTGATTAATGTAATTACATTGAGTTGCTCCAAGATATAGATGTTTGTTTTGGATGATTCATGAAAAAGTAAATGAAGAGTAAATTAAAAAGATAATATATAGAAAAGAAGATATTCACTCATTCTCAAATAAACTCAAGACCTCATCATAAAACTCAATAAAAAACATAATAGTTAAATTTGTTTTGACCTACGATCATGGCAACGACAACAACAAAGTAAATTGTTACTTCGGTGACCCTCCCATGACGAAATTAAAATTGGATTAGAGAATGAAGAAGCAAAAATAGATGAATTTGATATAACAATTAATTTAGTTGGATGCATTTGATATATATATATATATATATATATATATATATATATATATATATATATATATATATTATAACCTAGGTGATAGACAAGTAAATTCAAATAAGTGATTTTATTTTTATTCATTACCTTTCTACATATTTTAGAATTAAATCTCAACTCATTTGTTCCACATACTAGTTGGACAATAAATATGTTATATTCAAAATAATATACACTTAATTGTATTTTTAGTAATTGAATAAAGTATATAGATAGAAACCTCTTTATTATAACCAAACTGAAAGTTAACGTTACATGCATGAGTTTTACTAATTTCTTCGTGGGTTGTACATACAGAAACATCACGATTATCACCAAGAGTAAACTCAGAAGTGAATGCATGAATAGAGGTGATGACCTCATGTCCATAACCAAGACTAGATTAATTTTCTTGATCACATCATTCACTATTATTATATTAATTTATATTAGTTTAGTCATGTGTATAATTCATTAATTTATTTCTCTATCGATTTTATTCCTTCTTTTCTTGCCAATTGTATTATTATTATTTCTTTGGTAGATTCAATCCATACAAATTGAGCTACAATCTCACAACATGAATATATATATTATCCAACCCATCTAAACCTAGGTTGGAATGCAGAAGCTCTTGATGCATATCAAATCCACACATATCTAGATGGAGTCTCGGGTTGTAATTATAAATAGAAAAAATTGATTATTACCATAAATGATCATATTATATCCTCACGAGATACAATTAATTTTATTTAACTTGCATTTAATTTGACCTTAAGTGTAACATATACCATTAACTTCATAGGGAAATGTAAGGAGTTAAAAAAAATTTGCTAAGTTACTCCTCATTACATAGAATGTTTAACTTGTTGATTCACATTGTAATTTTATAAATAAGTAGTAAACTCTAAATTCCCATAACAACCTCCATTACGATATATTAACATAATGTATATGATGTAACCATCCATTCATCCATTCTTGATATAGTCATCTCTAATTGCCATTATGAACATCATAACAAAAAGATCAACCTCATCATCTGGACACAATAACCAATCGCATCATTGAACACCAATATACCATGGAAACCACAGCCAAGTGAAAACCTGACAAACGTTTAATTTTATTATTAAACGCTCGTGAAGTGTTCAGCCCATCACTGTTGATAGGCGATAAGGGAGGACCATCCCTTAACCATCGTTTATAAAATCTTACAAGGAAATATGCAAATTTAGTTTATGCCTCCTACAATAAGCATCTAAATATTACCTCCAAGCCTAGATATCTTCTACATCTGTATCCTGTATGACACCACATGATCATCGAGACATTGGACCTTCCCGCAACTTTCGTACTCTGCTCCAGCATTTAACATTAATCATTTACTCTGCCATCATGTTGCTATTAATCTTCTTGTGGTGTCACCACTACTCTTCAAATATGATGCTTCAAAACATAAAACATGCCAAGATTCATAAAGTTACATACATTTTGTTAAAAATAGCTAACCTAAGCTATTATCTGAAAAGGAAGGCAAGCATTGGGCATGATTAATTTTCCACATACAAATGCATACTGATTCAAAGTACTTTGCCTAAAGGAGTGCTTACACAACGAAGCTCATAACTCTCACAGCTCAATGAAAATCTCATCATATAATAAATAATCATATGTAAAAATAGGCAATTATGAATATAAATACATGTCTCATTTTATATTTCATATTACAATCATTCTGTCATAGCGACATTGTTGTTATCTTTTATACATATAAAGCATATTATTCTTCAATAAAAGCTAATACATATATATTGCATGTATATGCAAGACCTTCCTCCAAAAGGAATTAAACATCATAATCATGTTAATATAAAATAGTCTCTTAGTTTATTCATCTAAGGAATAAAACTGATTAGTTCCTTTAACCATAAATTTATTAAATAACTTAATTTTACCTAACACCATGGTAAACAATCCATAGATTTATTAATTGACTAGTATATGCAAACACCATGGTAATTTACCCATGGTTTTATGAAACTATCCATGGATTTATTGAATAACTAATCTTTACCATTGTAATATCTTTAGTTGATAAATCTTATTAGTATATCTTCCTAAATATTAAGATAGCTCAACATTTCTTTATACATGCAAAGAACATGCCTTTATAACACAATGGCCAATAGATAACTCTCCCACTTTGTGCATGCAAGAGGGATAGCTCTTCCTTTACTGTAGGAAACACACTTCCCTTCTTAGAATTCTAAGATTTAAAATAATTAGCAATCTTTAACATAATAGAAATATTTTCCAAAGAAGACAACATGGATTTTTTTCAAAAACCCGTCAATAAGTTTCCCTTTTACCATTCTATTTCTCTAATAACATTATCTTTCCAAGAAGAGACAAAAAGGATTATTTTTATAAAATAACCACAAAATCACGTGGTTAATCATCTTTTAATTAAAAATTCCTTTCTATACGCAATCCGGCATGCATGAAACAAATTCACACAATAAACACATGCCTATTTTAGATATGCATGCATACATATTTATAGAAACTCTTCTAAAAAATATTAAAGTGAGAAAATTTATACAGGTTCTTGTTTCTCAAAAAGAAAAAACTATTAAAATGTATGTACTTTCCCATAAATATGTTCCATATGTAGTATTTTCAAGATTTCTTGCCTTCTTATGTGTAAGGTTTTCCACATATTAATTTCAAGAGATGTAGCATAGTAAATATTATGCACGGGGTACATAAAACCTCTCTACATATATATAACACAGTAGATTAATTAAAATCCAGTTGTGCACATAACAAGTAAACATGAAAATTATTTTCAAGAAAATGATCTCTAGAAAATAAGAAACCATTACTTATATTTTTCCCTCTTAAAGCTCCATCGTCTTTCCATGGTTTCTTAGTTCACATGATATAATGAGACGCTGGCTAAATCGCCCGACAACTCAAAACAAAAGATTATGTAAATTAGCAAGATTACTTATCTTGACTCTTATAGAAGAAAATGAAAGTAATCACAGTCTTTCCTTAAAAAAAAAGAAAAGATAAATGACCTTATTCAGCAAGAATGTAGGCCTCATCTGTCTGCTTTGTAATTATCTTGACATTACAATAATTACAGTAAAAATAAACGCAAACAGTATTTTACGTACTCATCTGCTCAAAATGCTTAATGAGGCTAATCGCTCGTAATAGACTTGTACTCCAATCAATCATTCGCTTTTTATTTATCTTAACTTCAAACAACTGCTACAAGTCATCCAGCATTGGAGTCTCCACATATCTCGGGAAAGCAATGCTCAATCCGATGGTAAAGACATCAATTCCATTCTAAGAGCCTCCGCAAACCCTTTTCACGCCATATTTGGTTGAAGTATAAACAGAGGTCCCATACTACGTGTACAGACTAGCCAAAGAACTGACGAGAACAACGAACATGGGAGGTCGGGCATGGACTTGGACTTGGACTGTATGATGCTTCATCAAGCCAATAGCAACCTGCGGAGTGTTTACCATCCATTTGCTGTCTACACAGGAAAGAAAATATTAACCAGTGCCATCACTTGATAGGAAAAGAAAACCAGCATATGTCTTCCTCCTCCCAGATCTTTTTTTAATATGCAGCAACTATCCGTCTTAACTGATTCAAGAATCCATTTTATATTAAACCGATTCTTTATTTTCTTTATTTAAACAGTTAGAATCGAAATATATTTACCATATCTATTTACGTAAATTGAGGAGGTCGGTTACATACTCCCCCCCTTAAGAGAACACCGTCCTCGGTGTGCTTCTCTCACTGAAGTTAAAACTTATACTCATGATATAATAATATAAACAACCCAAAGGGGCTCCTTCCCCTTGGCAATGAAACATTTTCGTTTCGTTAAATGCCATTAATTGAAAAAATAATGTTTTTATCCATACTCATAAGCATGTATAGTGCAAAGAAAATTTCATTTCCATTTCTACTGCTTATCCCTTATTCAATTCAAAAAAGTATAGAAAAATCTCTATACAAACTTACCAATTACTATTGGTAGAAATGATGTCTTTTACACAACCTCTCATCAAATGGTTGAACACCCATCAACACTTCCTGGAAAGAGCCTGTAATGTATGACGAACAATTCAATCACATTAGTCACATAGTTTCAATCAAATGAAAATACTTGCAACTAACAAAAATTCTTGCAATATACACAAATTTTTTAATCAAAGTACTTCCACCTAATCAAAGTACTTCCACCAGTACTCAGAGAGCACCAACTCTCTAGTCAATGCATCACGTGCACCTTGTCTTAGCTCCTGCTAAAGACATCCTCAGAGTACTTCAAAAAGTACTCAGAGAGAATCTAGCTCTCTAATCGTACCAATGGTCAATCCATACACCATAGGCATATCCTAGCATCTGCTAAGACATTCAAACAAATTAGTAATATTATAAATGAACTTATACATTCAGTAATTCATTTTCTGAGCAGTAAGCTCTTTATACTTATCTGGAAATTTAGTCTTTCAAGCTGTGGTCCTCCCAACCATCAAGTGAGGCTATTACGTCCTCCACTTGCCCCCTAGCTCCAGAATCTGGACAGTGTCACGGGTCAATAGTGGATTCTTCTGATGTGACATCGGGATGGCCAATCGAGTCACACTCAGAAAAGCCTGGAAGAGAAATTCAGGACAATCCAGTCCAATTCTCCAATTCCAGTCACACTCAGATGTTTTTGGATTTACAAGGGTTGCTGGAAGCTATTTTCAACTAGTCCCAACCAGCTCGAGAAAATACTCCCCCTTTACCAATTTCACAGAACGCCTACTCCTCCCCGGGGATCCAACTTATCCTCAGAGGAGTAGGTAACTGTCTTTCCAACTGTCCCCAACCACTTCCTATTCTTGGAAAATTTTTACCATCAGCTTAAAAAGATTTTCTTTCATAATTAATTTCAGCAAATTAAATAACTTGCTTTATCAACAGTGACGATTTAAGTTTTTCTTTCCAGATGAAAGAAAATTAAACAAATTGTCTTTAGCTAGTTAATACTAGTTAGCTTTAATGAAGCTGTCACAACTTCCCCCCTGGAAGTAACATACATGTGTTGTATATTAAAACATGATTCTTTAACGTTTACTGATGCAATTCACATTGCAATGTTTGCGATGTTTTATTTTTCACAGATTTTCTGCTTCTATTAAGCTACCCATGCTTACTATAAGAAACAATGCTAATCATAAATATGCATTTCTCAAACACATATTATCTTACGCAATCATTTTAAGTTCCTGCATAAGATGTTGTCATGCATACCAGTATATAAAATATTCATTAATGTGTATGTGTCAATAACGATTAGGGTATGAGTGCAAACATTTCCAATTCCCCTAATGTTCTGTTCCAACAGACAGACACCTGAATTAATTATCATAACCATTTGTTCACAGCTTTCAAATATCTTTAGTTAAAATCGATTTCTGCATATAACTTTCATTAGTTATTCATTCATAACTAGTCAATAGTTTTAATGCATCCATGACGACTCATGCAAAACTAGTTAGTCAACTAGTCATTCACAACTTGACCCATTAAAAAGTTTTATTTGATTTAATTTTAACACTATATCATCTTATATAAGGACTTTCCTCATCCTTTGCATTCATGCATTAGTTTCACACACCATCACTATACACATTCATTTTTCTAAAGTAGTGCATGATAACTTAGAAATTTTATTGCATGCAAAAATGACTACTTCTTTTCAAGCTCAAATGAAAAGTAACTATTTTCCTTTCATGCCTTTTTTTATACTTTCTTTCCTAAATAAATAAGGCATAATACACACATTAACCTCATATGCATATTCTTATCCAGAAAAAAGTATATTATAATAGCATGTATTGTTTAATAACTCTCTTAAATGGAAGCTAATCTCATGCAATGCCATGTATATAGCAATTCATTTTTAAAGAATCAACATGCATATGCATAGACTTCTTAAAATAAAATAAAATACTTATCTTTATTTCATTTGAAGAACTTCTCTCCCTACTGCAATACTCATCCTCATCCTCATCAGGAATTCACATTGCTCCTCTACAACAATGTTCTCTTTTAGCAGCATTGATAAGATTTTATAGCATGATTAGATAAAACCTTAATCAATAAATAATCAATCTTTGAGTGATCTTTTAACACCTATTCATGTGCATATAGAAGATGTGAATACAATGTCACAACATGCTTTCTTCTAACATCTCTTCATTAGTGTGAGTAACTAATTATCAATTCATGTCAGATAACTCCCATATTATTTTGACATTTTTCACACACACACACATTTGTACCAGATGAATCACTATATTTGTTCAAAAATTCCTTTAATGGAAAATGACATAATGTGCATTCGCTTTACTTAAACTTTTACAGAAGAACCACCACTTCAGCTTTTGCCTTTGGAACATGCAAATATAATAAAGCTAACACATTGGCTGTCGTTCCTATGCATACAATGCATAAAGATTCTAATCTTAATTTCCCATACAATGCATAAAGATTCTAATCTTAATTTTCCAAAAGAGTATTTAACATAATCGAGTAGGCAAACTCATGATTCCTCTTCGAGGACACATAACATAATAGGCATGCAAAACATGGTTTTCTTTTCCATAAAACTAATGGAATAAAACATAAGAATACATACCTTATTCTCGAAATATTATACCCACATTAGCCATGTATATATTTCAAGGAAACCAAAACATTACTTTAGTTTTTGTACATGTAATTCATCTTCTTTGCCAAAGAATATTTTCTAAAGTATGATAACAAAACATGTTATCATTTCCACATATAGACTTATGTTCTTTCCGATGAAATCTAATACAACTATTGCATGCAAAGAACCTTGTTCCTCTATGATTCTACATGCAAGTTGCTCATGCTTTGCTTCCAATAATTTATCATAGGTTGCCTCTTTTATGCATAAAAACTTCACACTATTAACAAGGTTAACTTAACATTTAATATACCTAAATCAAGAACTTGACATAATCCATCTAGAAATGTATTATATTCAAGAGGTTATTCTCTTTAGCCTATATTTATTTTCAAGAAAAGCACTTGGATTCCTTTTCACTTAACACACAAGTACGTAGTCCCTTTTAAAGAAAACAAGCTTCTCATCTTTTCTTAAATAAGATATATATAAAGGCAAGAAAGTTTACTTATTTATGTTTTACTACTGCTCACACCTTTCAAGATACATACTAGTAATCTTTGCAAGAACTCACATGGGTTCTTCTCAGCAAAACTAGCATAGTAGTTTGGTCTTTTACCATGGTATATCTTTCTAAAAGATTATCATATTAGCAATTGCTTTATTACTTTCCAAAAGAACTAGCACAATCTTGCATATTAAGTAAAACCATATTTTACTCTATATTTGTCTCCTTCAGTTGCAAGATTTACATGCAAGGTTTATTTTCAAGATATACATATTTATTTTCTAGAAAAATCAAATGTATATTAGTTAAATTTTCAAGAGAAACATGCACATGTTTCATTTTTCAAGAAACCAAAATCCCATCTTCTTTCATGAAAACTTCAACACAACAATAGAAGTTTTACGTACATGGAAAATACATATCCTTTTTAAAAAAACTCTAACTCAACAGTTATTTACTTTGTAAGCAGTGTATTTTCCATAAATGCAATAACTATTGTTTCAAGAAAAGAATCCTTTTTAAGAAAACTCTAACTCAACAGTTATTTACTTTGTAAGCAGTGTATTTTCCATAAATGCAATAACTATTGTTTCAAGAAAAGAAAGATAATAATACTTATCTCTTGAAACTCTTTATTCAACCCGGATTATGATGCCTTCTTTCACATAAGCACATTTCATCTCGGATCCCTCAATTCCTTTTCGCTAAATCCCAAAGGCGCCAGTTTTTGAACCTTTAGCTCTGATACCACTTGTAACATACACCATTAACTTCACAGGGAAAATGTAAGGAGTTAAAAAAATTTTTACACAAGTTACTCATCATTACATTGAATGTTTAACAGTTCAGAGTGTAATTTTATAAATAAGAATAGTAAACTCCTTAACCCTTACAATCTCCATTAACAATATAATAACTTATAACTTAATACTATATGATGTAGCCATCCATTCATCTCATTACTCATATAGTCATCACATAATTGCCATTATGAACATCATAACAAGAAAGGAATCAACCTCATCATCTGGACACAATAATCAATCACATCATTGAACACCAGTATACCCTGGAAACCCCGTAGGGTGAAAACCAGCAAACGTTTAATTTTATTATTAAATGCTCGTGAGGGTGTTCAGCCCATCACTCAATGGCTTATAAGAGAGACCATCCCTTAACCATCGTTTATAAAATCTTACAAGAAAATATGCAAATTCCTAGCTTACAGCCATTACAATAAATATGATACCATTTACCCTCTGGTCTTGATATCTTCAGATCTTCACATCTGGTGGCATGGATGTACCTACAATGGATCATCGCACATTGGACCTTCCTGCAACTCGTACTCGTCTGCACAAACATTAATCATTTACTTGCCACCATGTCAAGCATAATCTTCCTTTGTACATGTCACCATCATTCTCTGCTATGATGCCTTCAACACAAAATGATGTCAAGATTCATAAAGTTACATACATTTAATAAAAATAGCTAACCCTTAAGCTATTACCTTTAGTGCATGGAATGCAAGTTATCATAATGATTGCCTCTTCCATGCATACGAATGCATACTGATTCCAAAAGACTCTGCCTAAAGGAGTGCTTACACAACGAAGCTCATAACCTCCTTCACGAGTCTTCCAATGAAAATCTCAATGCTAGTGAGCATGTAATCATATGTAAAAATAGGCAATTATGAATATAAATACATGTCTCATTTTTGAGATTATATTAACAATCATATTCAATGTAGTTTTAATACTACAAGCTATCTTTATACATACAAAAATGTATATTATTCTTCAATAAAAGCTAATACATATATATTGCATGTATATGCAAGACCTTCCTCCAAAAGGAATTAAACATCATAATCATGTTAATATAAAATAGTCTCTTAGTTTATTCATCTAAGGAATAAAACTGATTAGTTCCTTTAACCATAAATTTATTAAATAACTTAATTTTACCTAACACCATGGTAAACAATCCATAGATTTATTAATTGACTAGTATATGCAAACACCATGGTAATTTACCCATGGTTTTATGAAACTATCCATGGATTTATTGAATAACTAATCTTTACCATTGTAATATCTTTAGTTGATAAATCTTATTAGTATATCTTCCTAAATATTAAGATAGCTCAACATTTCTTTATACATGCAAAGAACATGCCTTTATAACACAATGGCCAATAGATAACTCTCCCACTTTGTGCATGCAAGAGGGATAGCTCTTCCTTTACTGTAGGAAACACACTTCCCTTCTTAGAATTCTAAGATTTAAAATAATTAGCAATCTTTAACATAATAGAAATATTTTCCAAAGAAGACAACATGGATTTTTTTCAAAAACCCGTCAATAAGTTTCCCTTTTACCATTCTATTTCTCTAATAACATTATCTTTCCAAGAAGAGACAAAAAGGATTATTTTTATAAAATAACCACAAAATCACGTGGTTAATCATCTTTTAATTAAAAATTCCTTTCTATACGCAATCCAGCATGCATGAAACAAATTCACACAATAAACACATGCCTATTTTAGATATGCATGCATACATATTTATAGAAACTCTTCTAAAAAATATTAAAGTGAGAAAAGTTATACAGGTTCTTGTTTCTCAAAAAAGAAAAAACTATTAAAATGTATGTACTTTCCCATAAATATGTTCCATATGTAGTATTTTCAAGATTTCTTGCCTTCTTATGTGTAAGGTTTTCCACATATTAATTTCAAGAGATGTAGCATAGTAAATATTATGCACGGGGTACATAAAACCTCTCTACATATATATAACACAGTAGATTAATTAAAATCCAGTTGTGCACATAACAAGTAAACATGAAAATTATTTTCAAGAAAATGATCTCTAGAAAATAAGAAACCATTACTTATATTTTTCCCTCTTAAAGCTCCATCGTCTTTCCATGGTTTCTTAGTTCACGTGATATAAATGAAGCTGGCTAAAAGGAGAGAAATTGCACGACAACTCACCGGTTGAAGGGTAGAGACGAGGTGACCAAGATAAATGTGACTCCTTCCTCCCCGCTTCGCGTGTGGTTATCCAAAGTTCAAATCACCGCCTCTACATTTTGTTGGGAGGCGTTCTCTTTGGCTTCACCAACAAGCCCCTGCCTTTATATAACATTTGAGGCGGCAAGGCCGGTGTAAACGAAAATGGCATGGAAAAAAAATATGACGGAAATACAAGGTGGAGAAGCGACGAGTGCCACGAAGCTCATTGGTATCAATAAATTATTCCTTCGAGTGAGAACCAAACCACCATCGACCACCTACCTCATTCGACTCGTCATCTCCTTTTTATACGCGTTGTACATGTTCGTTTTAGCAGTTTCAAGAATGTCAGGTTTTACACAAACTAATTCTTTCTTTCTTGATTTGAATAGTTTAAGGTAAAATATATTTACCATTAGTACGTAATAGGTATGTTACATTAAGCCTGTTGGAAAATTAATGTCAAGTTTGCAGGGAAGGACATCATATCAATGAAGTTTTGAACAAGAGCACATAACCCATAAAGTGTATGGGAAAACATTTATTCAGCAAGTGTTATTTACTTTACACAACCTCTGGAAGTTCATAAAATGATGTTCACCCATATTATTTATTAGTGATATACTAATGTCTTATATATTTATGTTTTTAATTAAAAAGAAGGTATAGGTCGAAGGTATTGTAGTGGATGTAATTCTGAGATGTTTGTGGAGAAAATCGTGGAGCAAATTTTGGTGGGTGCATGAAAACAATAGTTATAGGTTTTAGTGTGTGTTAATTAGGGAACCTCGTGAATGTAAATCTTAGTAAGAACTCTTGTTTTACTAGTGAAGGAGCAGAAACCTCCATATGTGAATGTATTTCATGTTTTGAATTTATAATATAAATTTTGGTTACTGGCGATATGGTTTTGGAAATTTCACTTATCCTTCTTAACACAACCACCAACCACTCTGTTTTACCCACTCTATTTCACCCTGAGTAAAATTTCTTGATTTTATTTGCTCCACTATAGTTGTGATTTTAATCTTATCCACTCTGTATTAAAAAGGAACACTATTATGATTTGATTTCTTGTGTTGTATTGTTTTAAAATTTCATTACGGAAAGTGTTTTTACTACAAGTTAAAAGTTTCTTTTGAAGTCACTTTCCTTTTGAAGGCACTTTCTTGGCATATTATTCACCAACAGTGAGAAATTTTTTACACAGTGAGAAAGTTGTTTTTTACAAAGTGAAAATGGCATCACGAAGCACAAGCTTGGCTAATGCACAAATACCACAGTTTAAGGGAAAAAAATACGATGATTGGGCTATTACAATGAAGGCTCTGTTTTCTTCTCAAGAAATTTGGGAGTTGGTCAAAAATGGTTTCCAATTGACACAAAAAAAAGGATGTGTTGAGAGATAATAAGAAGAAGACTCAAAAGTCGTTTTCTATATTTTTTAGGCAGTGCATGGAAGCATTTTCCCAAGGGTTGTAGTAGCAAAAAAATCCAAGAAAGCATGGTATACCCTCCAGATAGCCTTCGAAGGCATGGAAAAGGTGAATACAACAAAAATACAAATGCTGAGAAGATATTTTGAGACAATTTATATGAAATAGTCTAAGAATGTAGACTCATTTTTTACACATGTAATTGGGTTGGTTACTCAAATTAGGTCTCATGGTGAGACACTTGATGAAAAGACAATATTTTAGAAAGTGTTGATAAGTCTTCCAGTAAGATTTGATGCCATAGTTGTGGCAATAGAAGAGACAAAGGATCTATCACAATTTTTAGTGGATGAGCATCATGCATCATTGATTTCTCATGAACACAGATTGAGCAGAGGAATGAACTCCTCATTGGAGCATTCTTTCAAGAAATAAGTATCATAAAATTATAAAGGAAGATCAAATTATAAAGGAAGAGGAAGAATTCCACACAGAGGTGTAAGAAGGATTCCTTTAAGTTCAAGTGGAAGGGGCAACAATCAAAATCCTAGTCAAGTCTCAATCCAAAATCAAACACAAGGTAATATGTATGATAATCTCATGTTTGATGTCATTATTGTAAAAATTATGGCCATTATGAAAATGAATGTATAAATAATAGATATTATATAGGTAAAAAACCAAGTGCAAATTTCATAAAGTAAAATCAGAACCATGATAGCATGTTTTTATCTTGTAATGTAGCAGATCAAAAACAAGGAGATATATGGTTTCTAGATTCAGTGTGTAGAAACCACATGACTAGGAACATAAAAATGTTTTTCAATTTAGATGAAAGTGTAAAGTAGGTAGTCACATTAGGGACTAATAGCAAATTCTCTATCATGGGAAAAGGTAGAGTCGACATACTAACAAATAAGGGATAGAAGAAGTATATTTCAAATGTTTATTTTGTTCCTGGTTTGAAGCATAACCTTATAAGCATTGGAAAACTCATGAAAAAGGGCTACAATGTATTTTTCAAGAATTATGTGTGCACAATTTTGGATAAGTCTCCAAGTAGACAGCTTATTGCGAAAGTTCATATGACAAACAATAGAACGTTTCCTCTCAAGTTGAAATCATTTTTGAAGGAAGAAGGTGCTCAAGAAAAACTATCAATGAATTCACAGAAGGATGAAATAAATGTATCATATGTCACACACGCAAAATTTCAAGAAGAAATTAAAGATGAAAATTTGTTATGGCATTTGAGATTTGGTCATCTCCACTTTGGAGGCTTGAATTTGTTTCATAGGAAATGCATGGTGAATGGATTTCCACTCATAGAAAAACCAGACAGCCTATGTGAAGGACGTATCTTGGGAAAACAACATAGAGAATCATTTCCAGGAGGAAAGTATATAATGGAAAAATCACCTTTGGAAATTTTCCACTCATATTTATGTGGACCAATGAAAACACCATCAATTGGTGGCAACTATTATATTTTGGCCTTCATAGATGACTACACATGTAAGACATGGGTCTACTTCTTAAAACAAAAAATTGAACTGTTTGACCACTTCCGCCACTACAAATTTCTTTTTGAGAATCAAAGTGGAAACTACATGAAAGTGTTGAGGACTGAGAGAGGTGGCGAATGCATCACAAATGACTTCCTACATTTTCCCAAGGTGCATGGAAATCACAAGAAGTTTACAAAAACGTATAAACTTCAGCAAAATGGTGTCGTGGAAAGGTAGAATAGGATCATTATGGAAATGGAAAGGATTATGTTGAAGGCAAAGCATTTTCCAAATGACTATTGGGCCGAATTTGTCGCCTGTGCAACATATATCATTAATAGGTGTCCAACCAAGAACATCAAGAACATAGCTCTTGAAGAGGCATGGAGTGGAAGAAAGCATAACGTCGCTCACATGGGAGTGTTTAGGTGTGTGGCCTATACACATGTCCCAGATGATTTGAGGAAGAATTTGGATTGCAAGGGGGAGAAATGTATATTTTTTGGATAGAGTGATGAATCCAAGGCATACAAGCTCTACAATCCATCAACCAAGAAAGTCATAATCAACAGAGATTTTCAGTTCATTGAAGAGGAAGCAAGGGATGGAATTTTAGAGCAAAATTTTTTTGTGAATACATGTATGTCACATTAAGACAACGAGGAATTGACCACAACAAGTAATTCTTCAACGGTGACTCCTCCTCCACCTACACAAGCTCAAAAAAGTCGTCAACATGGGACACCGCAAAAAAATAACAGGACAGTGTTGTGCAACCAAGAAGGTGCTTCTCAAAGCACACCATAAATATCTACAACTCCATCAACTTCGATCACAACACCAAGTGACATTTCAAGCCCATATTCCGCAAGCATAAGAAAACAAGAATTTAGAAACTTAAATGAAATTTATGATCAAGATGAAGTTGATAGCAACGCTGGTATGAATTGTTTATTTTCATTTTTTTGTCATGTAGATGATCCAATACATTTTTAGGATGCATTAAAAGAAAATAAATGGTTCATGACAATGTATGGTGAAATAGGAGCAATAGAAAAGAATGACACATGGAAGTTATTGGAAAATCTGCAAGGAAAAGAGGTCATTGGAGTGAAGTGGGTCTATAAGACCAAGATCAACACTGAAGTAAATATTGAAATACATAAAGCAAGTTGATTTGTCAAAGGAGACAATTAGTAGGATGGAAGAGACTATGCATAGACATTTTCACTAGTCACGAGGATGGAGACAGTGAGTTCAGTGTTGTAAATTTCCATGCAACGGAATTGGAAGGTCTATCAAATGGACGTAAAATAAATTTTCATAAATGGAGTGCTAAAAGAGGAGGTGTAACTTGCACAACCTCTTGTTCATGAGATAGAAGGCCAAGAAGAGAAGGTGTAAAGGTTGCGGGAAGCTCTTTATGGGCTGAAGTAAGCACTGCGCGCATGGTATAGCAGGATATATGCTTACTTGATGGACAATGGGTTCGACAAATGTGACGGTGAACCTACTCTCTATATCAAAGAAAGTGATAGCAAACTTCTTATTGTTGTTTTGTATGTAGATGATTTGAATTTTACACGAAGTGATGATTTCCTCATCGTTGATTTCAAAGCAGTCATGAAAAGTGAGTTTGAAATGACTGAATTGCAGTTGTTTAGATATTTTTTGGGCATTGAAGTGAAGCAAATAGAAAATGGAATTTTTATATCTCAAGCAAAGTATGTTGCGTACATTCTAGAGAGGTTTAAAATGGAGAATAGAAAGCCAGCACCAAATCCAACTATCATGGGGGTTGAATTTGAAGGAAGATTGCAGCAACAATGTCAATCCGACATTATCCAGAAGTATGGTGTGTAGCCTAATGTATTTGACTGTAACTAGGCCTGATATATTGTATGTAGTGATTTTGGTGTCGAGGTTCATGGAGACAACCAAGGCGACACATTGGCAGGCAGCGAAAAGAAATTTAAAGTATGTCAATGGGACACAGGAGTATGGAGTTTTGTACACTACAAAATATAATTTTACGCTGGTTGGTTACACTGACAGTGACTGGGTAGGAAGTGTTGATGACAGAAAGAGCATGTCAGAATATGTTTTTCATTTGCGTTCTGAAGCCATTTCACGGGCCTCCAAGAAGAAACTGATAATATCATTGTTAGCAACAAAAGGTAAGCATGTCACCGCAACAACAACAACGTGTCAAGCAGTTTGGATGAGAAGGGTGTTGTGGGATTTATGTCATGAAAAATATGTAACAATCACTATTTTATGTGACAACAGTTCAACAATTTCACTATCAAATAATTTTCTCTTTCACAAGAGGATAAGGCACATTGATGCTAAATATCATTTCATAAGATAATTAGTTAACAATAGTGAGATTGTGTTGTAGCATTGCAGGTCAGAAGAAAAATTTGTAGACATCTTCAGAAAGTCATTGACACATGAAATTTAGTTTATCTCAGAGATTGTTTGAGAATGGTTAATGGCGATAGTTGAGATTAAGGGGATGTGTTGGAAAATTAATCTCAACCATCTCGTTAAATTATTCTGACAAAAACCATACCTCAGTAAATGTTTTGCAGGTTGTGGATTTACTTTTCACGGAAGCACATCACATAAATGAGGTTCTTAATAGGAGTACAAAACCCATTCCAGAACATATTAAACTATTAAATTCAAATAGAAATTTAATGCATGGTTAGTAAAAGTGTATGGACAAACATTTATTCCGCAATTGTTATTTACTTCACACAACCTCTACAAGTTTATAAAATGACGTTCACCTATTCTTTGTGTTAAATTTTGTTTTTCATGTATTAATGCCTTAGATATTTATGTTTTGAATTAACAAGAAAGTATAGTTTGAAGGTATTATGGCAGATGGAAGTCTGAGATGTATGTGGAGAAAATCTCAATAAGAACTCTTGTTTTACTGGTGAAGGAGCCACAACCTCTATATGTGAATGTATTTCATGTTTTTAACTTATAATATACTTTTTAGTTAGTGGCGATATGGTTCTAGAAATTTCACATATTGTTCTTACCACAAACACTTTGTTTTACTTTGTTTCACCATGAATAAAAATTGTTTGATTTTATTTTCTTCACTATAGTTGTGATTTTAATCTCTTCCACTTTATATTAAAAGGAGGACTATTATGATTTGATTTTCGCAACTTTGTTGTCTTGTTTAAAGAAATTTCTGCAACTCTGTGTGAACTTTGTGTGTTGAGGAAACATTCTCCTATGTGTTTCATTTCTTGACATGGAAACTATCTAATTTTGGATTGGGAGTGGCTGGTTTTTAAAGTTCAAAAGAAGCTTTCTTAGTGGGATAATACATGGATGACCATTGGAGATAGGGTGATCATGATAAAATCAGTCCTTCAAGGTACCTTCATGTTCTAGATGTGCCTATTTCTTATGCCTTCACAGATAATCAACAAAATTAACGCTATTATTGTTAAGTTTTTTGTGCTCCAAAACATGAACTTCTATGAAAATCCACGTGATCAAGTTGGATTCAATCACTCATGCTCTATATGTGGGTGGATGAGCTATGAGGGATATGAATCGATTCAATATGGATCTTCTCACTCGTAATCTCTGGAGGGTTTTCAATGACTATGGAATTTAGAGTCAGATCATCCCTGGTAAATACCTACAACAAAAATATTTGGAGGAATGGGTTGTTTTTGGTGCCCATATAAGCGAAGTAAATCTTATATATGGAGTAGTTTGATGCCTTCCAGAACATGTTTTTGTGGGAACCTCGTGTGGAATGTGGCAACGGTGAAAATATTCTTATTGGACCTCATGTTATTAAAGGCATTCATGGTGATCATGTTATGTCCCCACAAACCATCCTTTCCTTGCACCAACTGGGTATCCACCATCTTGGTGATTTGAAGCATCGGTTTCCTGTAATACCATTGATTTATAGCTTTTATGTTGTGCAAATAAGACCAAGGTCTAGGTGGAACTATGGAACAATTATGTTATGGACATACTTATTTTTAAATTAATAATTATTTATGAAAGAGATGTTAATGTTGTAGAGAGACTAATTGAGAGAAGGAAATTCTTATCCATGAGGATGGAATAGAATTTCAAACTTTCCCACAATTCTCCATAAAATCCTTGGAGAAAAATAAATAAATAAGTTAATTATATGGGAGAAATGTATCTAATAAAAATCCCCAGTAAAGTGGAAAGTTACTAAGAAGAGGTAAGAAAAACTGTGCTGAGGAAATTCAAGTTTTAAAGTAATATTTTGTGGGAAAAACAAAAGAAAAGCCTAGCATATGGGAAACAATAGCCCATAATAATGGGACATTGTTATGGAAACTGGCAGAGGGAAAGAAGGCTTAAAAGTTCCATCACTAGTGTGACAAGGGGTTATCAACACTGGGGAATATTGGTCTCTTCTCAGGGGAGAGCTCTAACGAGAAGATCATGGTTGGGAGTAAAAATCATCTTTACACATTGGTATGTACCTACTGTGGTTTTCTATTAAACTTATGATGTTATAGAAGTGTCTAGATAAGAGTACTGGTCTTAAGTGACGGGTAGAAATCCATCTGGAAGATATGAATTTGTATGTATGTTTTTGTTACATGTCATATTAGACAAAAATTTTAAGTCCTAATATCTAATTTTCACATGTAAATAGTTATTAAAATATTCAGTAAATAGTTGTGTATTGTATAGTGTCCTCCATCATGTGTATTGTATAGTGTCCTCTCTGTAATTAAATACGGTGAAGAATATGTTTTTCTTACACAGAGTAAGTTACTGAAAGTAGACAAAAATCATTTTTTTGAAATTATAAACCCAAGGGGGTTATATTCTAATAAATAATATTATGTAGAAGTAAAATATCTACATGTGCAACTGTATGAGTGCATGTATAAGTAAAATAGTTACATGTGCAGATATATGAATGCATGTAGAAGTGAAATAGTTACACGTGAAACTATATGAATGTATGTAGAAGTAAAAGATTTACATGTGCAACTGTATGAATGCATGTAGAAGTAAAGGATTGACATATGCAACATCTGCTAAGAAAACAACATGTGGACCATCATTATATAATCTAGAAAATTATGGAAAATTTCTGATATGATATTAAATAATGGAAAACTAGAAGAGGCAATTACATGAATCGAGATAACCTGGCGATTATAACTATCAAAAAAATAATTGTCTAAGTAAAACAAATGTTAGAGATTACTACGAATCTCACTGTCATATATATATCTATGTGACTAGTTAAAATTGAGAAAATATTACATTAATATAAATAATGGTCAAAGACCAAGCATGGCATTGACACATAAACTCAACCAGTATTGGACTAAACCTAGGTACCATAAGAAGAGCCATGATGGAACAACAGGAAACCGACCTGTGAAAGAAAGCATAAAATTGTAAATATGCATGGGATAGGTAACAGTTGTGTCATGCAACTTAATGAAAATTTTGATAGCAAATGTGCAACAAATGAGACGAGAATTATAAGAAATACAATTAACTAATAAATGGTAATTATACTATCAATATATGAAGATAAGTGATGATAATTAATTACCTAAGTATATGGTCCCATCGTTGTATTCGTCACCTGTATATACAAGATGCGTACTGTTGTAAGTATTAATGTTTTCAATATATACATTGAAAGGTTATAAACATGGACTAGATCCTATTTCGACTAACCTGAAGAGGGGAGGATGTCTGCTTCTGGAACACTTGTCCGGATCTGAAGAAAAGGGGTAAACCTAGGTGATAATTACCCATATTAAAACCCAACAAATTGAATTGAAAACAATACAACAATTAAGGAATTATAAAGTAAAAATTGATGTACAGTAGTATGAATAAATTTATAGTGGACTGATAATTAAAAAGTATTGTACCAAACCTCAACCCGAGAACATGCTTGCGTTAGTAAACTGTGTGTTACCTTCAGGGGCAGAAACCCAGTTCAGGTACACATCTTTTCTAAGTAGCGTAAATGAAAAGAGGAAAACACAGAAGTACCATTGCAACCACTCTAAACTATGTGAGTAAGATAAAATCATGATTGACATACAAAAGCCATAGATAAACATTAACAGAGTAAAATCTCATAGAGGTCTAATACTTATGAGCCAAAATGATGAACATAAGAGTAGAGTAGTTAACAAAGATAACTCAGAAGTTAATTTGTATGATACTCAAAAGATGAATTAATACAGAGCACCATTACAAACTGGAAACCAAGTAATTAAATGGAGGAACAATGTATATGCCTTGCGTAGTCGTAAATTAATACAATTCTCTCTTATTTATAAACAGAACTAAGAAATGAAAAAATCTAGGAATTATGCTATCAGTTTAAGAAACGAAGCATTCAAAAGATAAATTCAACAAAGCTTAACATAAAATCAAGATAGGTAATTCTGGAAATTACAAGTGAAAACCACAATTCTGAGTAAGAAAAAAAATTCAATACATGAATGAAATTATATGAGGGAAAACTACAATATTCATAGAGCAGCGTAGTGATATTGCTGGTATGAAGAAAATGATTAAACAAATTAATAAATAGAGAACCTAAGCTATACATTAAACTAGGTGACAATGAACCTCACGCTGACATCAAGATAAGACCCTGAGTCACACACACTGAATTCACACAATGTCATGCAGACTAGGTGTTAGAGAGTCACGATGGGAGCCAAGTTATGACAAGGGTAACAATTCAATCCTATAGCGTAATAAAAAATGAGGTGTATAGCGGAGAAGGGATTGCTTTTTAATAGCATTTGACATTAGAAGTCAACCATGGTAGTGTGGCCACTATACAGATTTGTATTAAGAAAAATCGAATAAATGAATATAAAAACCCCGATGTCATCTTATCATACAAAATCTGGAAGGATATAAGAATAAACCCTTGTAAAATCAAACAAGGGAAAATCGATGGACTAATAGCACAGATAATCATCTAAATATAATTGTTGAAAGGAGGGTTTGTACAGAGACTAACAAAACTGTCACGCAATGAAAATAAGAAGCGTATCAAATCCAGTTAATTTGGGTAAGAGGGGCACCCAAAAACAACATTTAAAATGATATTTGTATATATTCCCAAAAGCCCAAAAAGGGGATATATGGTATACAATCTAGAAATCAAAATATTATACTAACACGAGATGATCTATATAAATCCAAACCCTAGAATTTCCACAGTGAATCAGAAGGAATAAATCCAAACCCCTGAAATTTCACAGTGACATGGAACGAAATTAAAGTGAACCAAAGAACGATGTTAAATGGGGCTTACCTCTTGATGTGAAGAAGAATGGCCAATGGACTATTGATTGCAGGAGCGTTGTCACAGAACTGAAAGGAGGAGGTAAGTACACATTTCCTTCATGGAAAGGGCAGGGGACAGCCTCTGAAAAATGGAAACAAAAATCATATCAACAAACAGAAAAAAAAGGATAAACCCTTAATAAATTAGAGGTAAGGATAGTCTATACTTATGTGGAAGAATTTGAGTAACCAGTAGACAATGTTGTGCATATTTCCTGCAAAATCAACTAGAAATTATTAGCATACAAACATTAAAATGCATATATTATTCAAATGAAAGAAAGATACACCAACACATTACCTGAGAGGGCTTGAAGACAGAGCTCAAAGTGGAAGTAAGTTAAATCCCAATCCTCATGAAAACATTGGAGGAATTTACGCATCAGAGTTCTAAGAAAGACATGTTTAGTTGTCATCCTTGGAGAAAGAGCTTCAACTATGTTAATGATAGAGGAATGGAGCATAAAACCTTGGAACCATACATGTAGGTTGACAATGGAGGCATAGCTCCAGAGAGCCAGACGACCACATACTTACACAATGAAATGATGAAATGAGGCAGAGGAAGGTAGGGTAAACCCATTAGGGTTTCCACCATGCATCTAAGCCATTGATTTCTCTCAGGTTAACCTCCAGCGTACAAGTGGAACCTCGAAATGTGCGTGAGACCCATTTGAGGCCATGTTACTTTGCCACACTGAAGCCAATGAGTGGGTCAAATCAACAAGTGGGGTGAGTTTAATAAAGTCAAATAATCCATGGTGGCAGAGCATATAAATCGCCATACTTATGTTATTAAACTCAACATATATGAATTATGGGTAGTTGGTTGCTAAAGTCCTACTTAGGTTAATATATGAATGACTATATTACATAAAGTTCATAGGTGTTTATAATCAAGCATAGGATTGGAGGGTAGAGAAATTAATTAGAATAAAGACCAATTAGGTAGAGGGGTACTTTAGAGAGGAGTAAGATATAATGGTATATTAGAGTTAAGGGGTGGATAAATTTATATGGGGAAAATTTTACCCATGTTAATTATCACTAAGGTTTAAATGAAATAGACCCCTAAAGCTATAGAAAATATTTCATGGGGACAGGGTGTTAAGGAGACATGTCATGAATAATCACCGAGACAGTATTATATATATATATATATATATATATATATATATATATATATATATTGAGATGTTACATTTCCTAATTTTCTTCCCTCCTCTCCTTGGCCTCATTCATGGAATTTGGGGCTCAATGTTGCTCATGAGTTTGATTGGGAGTCTTATAAGTTTAATCCCAGTGAGGAAGGGATTGTGTTGTTCGATAGGTTTGATTCTCTTGTCTTGGGTGGACGTGTTGTTGGTGGAAATCTTGTTGCTACTGAAATTTACTCATACATCTTTGGTTCTCCTTGTTCCCTCCCAAATTATGTGTGGACTATGTATCAGTGGAGCTTTGAAGATCCTTTCAAGATGAGGTTCTTTTCTTGGGTGACTCTTCAATCGCATCCTAGCTAGAGAAAACTTGACAAAAGGTGGATTTAATGAGCCGCGTCGATGGGCCAGGTTGATGCCACTTTGTTGCTTTGATTTTGAGGATATCACACATCTCTGATCCACCCTGAAGCCAATTCTACATGGAACCAATTGGCGTTATTGCTGAACATTGGGGTCATTGGGGGCTGGTTTTCAATTTTGGAATGCTTCATATGCTGGAAATTGGATAAGAGGTGATTCCGTGAAATTCCCTTAGATGTTATTTGGGGTATCTGGCTTTCTAGAAATGCCTCTATTTTTTAAAATGTTTCCTATGATTTCCATTCTACCAACGTTAAAATTGTTGGCCATTTCCTAGAAATTGATTAGTGGACCCCCTTGTGTCCTCAAGGTTTTGTTCATTTCAGGGAGATAAATCTCCACTGGGCTTCCTCGATGGGGCCTTTTTTGATGACTCATGTGGTTGCAGTGCTCATATCAGACTTTTCCCTAGTAGGGAATTTCATTTATTCTATAATGGTGATAGAGGATTCGGGCCGAGATTGTGGCATTATGGGGAATTCTCCATAATTTTTTTTGGTTGGCCATCAATTCCATTAGGGTTTCTAATGACTCTAAGGTAGTCATTGATTAGTTTCAGGGTGGAACTCTATGAAGGTATTCAATGATTAGTTTCAGGGTGGAACTCTATGTAGGTTCCTTCGCTTCACCATTGAATGGTTAACATCGAGGCTCTTCACTCCTCCTTCAACAAAATATTCTTCATGCACCCACAAAAAAATTTGGTCGTAGATGTTATTTCCAAGAAAGAGATCCCTCTCTATCATGGTATTATATTTTTTCAACTTCGGATAGATGGTATTTTATAGGAATCTAGTAATTTTGGTTTCTCATCCCTGTTTCACTCCTTTTGGGACCAACCTCTATTTCTTTAGCTGGTCTATTTTTTATTTTTTCTGTTTAGGTATTCTTAAATGTATTGTCTATTTTGTTTCTTAGATATCCTCCCTTTGGATATTTTGTTGCGTAAATGTGTTTTATATTGTTTCCAATCAATTTTTGAGGTTCCCTCTTGATGTTCTGTTGGTATTTTCAAGTGCATTTGTCTTGTGATGTTTGGTAAGTCTAGTTTGCAAAGACATATATAATTTTTCATTTTTGTTGGAAATACTCCCAACCACCGCCATGAATAAAGTGGCAACAGCCCACAACTTCAAGTGAATTTTTGTACAAGGAAGGACAAAGCTTCAGTCTGCAAATCCAAAGGTGTTAATGCAAAATCCAAACAGAGTATCAAGCCCGCACTCTACATTTAAATTTCATACCAGTCACATAAATTATCAGTTTCCTGCAGCATCGCAACTTGCAAATTTTCTTGTTTACCGTTAAGCCTTTCTGTTGAATGTTATTTTCCCACCGATGTGATATCGGCGGGACCCACCTTCACTTTACCGCATTACCAAGACGACCACAAACCTTTGCATTCCACATTATTCCTTTATTTTTCACACTGCGCACTTACCATGGCTTACTGCATCGCCACCCGCACTTCTCAACAATTACCATTTACCTCTTAAGATTTTACAAATCTTATATTTCCGCTGATGCCATCTGGTGAGACCCACCTTACCTTTTCCATATTGCAAACCACCGAAAACCTTCGTATATATCTTTATTTCCTTACCTTTTTTGCTTACCGCACCACCCAACGTTTAAGTTCCCATAGCTCGCACTTCGCAAAGTTTATAACTTACCATCCAGTCTCCCACAAGTTATATTATTTTGATTGCGATGCGATCACAAGATGGGTCACGTGTCAAGCTCAGGAAGATATCTCATAGAAAGCGCTTGCAAGCTCAGGAGCTTAATGGATAAGCACTCGCAAGTTAATTGGTTTACATTGCGGTGCGATATGTGCCACGACACATCACAATCACAAATTCTTATGTTTTCCCATAAGTGAAAATGTTAAAAATTGAAATCGCTCGTATGCGATTTGCGATGGCATGACAGATGTGATGTGTTTTTAGAACCGAATCGCATAAATTTTTAGATCTATCATTTAGTGTTTTGTACATTGTTTTCATGTAGAAACAACAGAACAGGGCGGAGGAAGATTTGGTTGTTTAAACATCCGATCGTACATTTAATTTCATTCAAGTCTTCGGGCAACAACCATTTTGTATTAAACTATGTAATTTCATATTTTTTAGGATGATGGAATAGAAAAGAAATTTGTTCCTCTCCTGTGTTTACGCTCTCTGTCTGTGTATTTTTTATTTGTGCATTCTCTTTTTTGTCAGGGGGACACATTCCTCTGTGTTTTTTTATTCAGGAATTACAACATGGTATCAGAGCAGGTCTAGGTTCTCAGTCAAAGAAGGATTCTTTACTGAAGAATTTGTAAGATTATATGTAGAAGCGGAAGTCTCCAGTAGCAAGAAATCTTTTACAGCAGTGAGAAAGCTTTTTTTTTTTACACAGTTAAGATGGAAGTAGCCGACACAAGCCTGACAAATCCTCAACTACCACAGTTCAATGGGAAGAATTATGATTATTGGGCTATTACAATGAAGGTCCTGTTCTCCTCACGATATATTTAGGAGTTGGTGGAAAATGGTTTCCAAGAACTAGTAGATGGAGTAGCACTTAATGCTTTCACACAAGCACAAAGAGATTTATTGAAAGAAAGTAGGAAGAAGGACTCCAAAGCCCTCTTCTATATTTTCCAAGAAGTACATGAGAGTATTCTCCCAAGGATTACAACATCAAAAATGTCTAAGGAGGCATGGGATACCCTCCAAATATCCTATCAAGGCATGGAAAAGGTGAAGACAACAAAATTTCAAATGATGAGAAGAGATTTTGAAACTCTTTGCATCAAAGAGTATGATAACATAGACTCATTCTTTACACATGTGATTGGGTTGGTTACCCAGACAAGATCTCATGGAGAGACACTTCAAGAAAAGAGAACAGTGGAGAAATTCTTAATAAGTCTACCATCAAGGTTTGATGCCATAGTAGTAGCCATAGAAGAGACAAATGATCTCTCACAATTTTCAGTGGATGAGCTTCATGCATCACTGATGTCTCATGAGCATAGACTGAGAAGAGAAACGAACTCCTAATTAGAGCATGCATTGAAGACACACATGTCTTTTGGTCAAGATATAGTCAAGGAAGATCAAACTACCAAGGAAGAGGAAGAAACCCACACAGAGGTGGAAGAATCAGCCCTGCAAGCACAAGTGGAAGGGGTAGCAGCCAGAATCCAAGCGAAGGCTCAAGAAAAAATCAAGCACAAGGACAGAGGTATGATAATCTCAAGTCCAATGCCATTATTGCAAAAAGTATGGGAATTATGCCAATGAATGTAGAAAGAATCAAAATGACATGGGTAGCAAACCTAGTGTAAATTTTACAAAATAAAATCAGAACCAAGGAATTGTGCTTTTAACTTGTAGTGTAGCACAAGGAAAACAAGAAGATGTATGGTTCTTAGATTCAAGGTGTAATAACCATATGACCAGAAACATAGCAATGTTTTCAAATCTAGATGAGAGTATAAAATCTGAGGTGACAACATGGACTGATAGCAAGGTCTCCGTCATGGGAAAAGGAAGAGTAAAAATAATCACAAAGGAGAGATGAAGTTTGTTCCAGATGTCTATTATGTACCTGGCTTGAAATGTAACCTTATAAGCACTAGAAAACTCGTGAATAAGGGCTACAATGTGCTTTTTAAGAATGATGTGTGCACAATTATGGATATACCTCCAAGTAGACAGGTCATTGCAAAAGTGCATATGAAAATCAATATAATATTTCCTCTCAAGATCAAATCAAACTTGAAGGAAATATGTGTTGTAGAAATAGTCACACAAGAAATCTTTCAAGAAGAAGTGAAAGATGAAAACTGGTTATGGAATTTGAGATTTGGACATCTCAATTTCGGAGGTTTTAATTTGTTGCATAGAAAATGGATGGTAAAGGGATTACCACTCATAGAGAAACCATACAGCCTATGTGAAGGCTACATCTTGGGAAAACTACACAAAGGATCATTTACAACAGGAAAGAGTGTAAGGGCAAAGGCACCTTTGGAGATTGTCCACTCATATTTGTGTGGAACAATTCAAACGACATCATTAGCTGGCATTCATTATATGTTGACATTTATAGATGATTATACAAGGAAGACATGGGTCTATTTCCTAAAGTAGAAGAGTGAAGTGGTAGAACAGTTCTACCACTTCAAATCTCTTGTTGAGAAGAAAAATGGACACTACATAAAAGTGTTGAGAATAGATAGAGGTGGAGAATATATATCCAAAGACTTCGTATGTTTCTGCAGGGAGCATTGAATACACAAGAAGTTTACCACAAGGTATACACCTCAGAAAAATGGTGTAGCAGAAATAAAGAATAAGACCATCATGGACATGGTAAGAAGTATGTTGAAGGCAAAGCATTTTCCAAATGAGTATTGGGAAGAAGTAGTAAATTGTGCAACTTCGATTTTAAATATATGTCCAACCAAAGCTATTATGAACAGAGTTCTAGAAGAAGCATGGAGTGGAACAAAGCAAGTTGTCACTCACATGAGAGTGTTTGGATGTGTGGCATATGCACATGTCCTGGATCGGTTAAAAAAGAAGTTGGACAAAAAGTGGGAGAAATGTATATTTGTTGGATACAGTGATGAATCCAAGGCTTACAAGCTCTATAATCCATCAACCAAGAAGGTATAATCAATAGATATGTTTACTTCATTGAAGAAGAAGCTTGGGATGGAAGTTTAGAGAAGATAGTGAATCTGAAGACATGTATTTCACATGAAGACAAAGGGGAATTGATTGTAGAAAATAATTCCTCAACAATGGCTCCTCCTCCACCTACACAAGCTCAACAGAGCACACTGCAAGAAAGTAATAGAGAAGGAGTGACAAAACAAGGAAGTGCTTATCCAAGCACACCACAGGGATCAGAAACTCCCTCGAGTTCAAGTGAAACTCCAAGCACATCTTCAGCAAATACAAGAAGACCAAAACTCAAAAATTTAAGTGAAATTTATGAGCAAGAATAAGTAAATAGTAATGTTGGTCTGAATTCTTTATTTGCATTATTTTGTCATGTTGATGACCCAATCCATTTTGAAGATGCAGTTAAAGAAGAGAAGTGGATTGAAGCAATGAATGAAGAGATAGGAGCAATAGAAAAGAATAACACATGGGAGTCAGTGGACTTCCCACAAGGAAAAGAAGTTATTGGAGTGAAATGGGTCTATAAGACCAAGAGCAACATTGAAGGAAACATAGGAAGGCACAAAGCAAGGGTAGTTGTCAAAGGCTATAAGAAGCAGCAAGGTAGAGACTATGAGGAAACATTTACACCAGTTGCAAGGATGGAGATAGTGCAGACATTGTTTTCCATAGCATCACAAAAAAAGTGGAAAATGTATCAAATGGATGTGAAGTCAGCATTCTTGAATGGAGTGTTTAAAGAGGAGGTGTATGTTGAACAACCTCCTAGATATGAGATAAAAGGCCAAGAACACAAGGTGTGTAAGTTGAAGAATGCTCTTTATGGGTTGAAGCAAGCACCAAGAGAATGGTACAACATGATTGATGCTTACCTGGTGGAAAATGGGGTTGACAAGTGTGATGGTGAACCCACACTCTACATCAAAGAAAATTACGGTAAAATTCTTATTGTTGTTTTATATGTAGATGATTTGATTTTCACGGGAAATGATGTTTCTCTGATTTCTAATTTTAAAGCAGTCATGAAAACTGAATTTGAAATGACTAACTTTGGTTTGTTGAGATATTTATTGGGCATAGAAGTAAAGAAAAAAGAAAAGGGAATTTTTATTTCCCAAGCAAAGTATGTTGAATAAGTTTTAAAGAGGTTCAATATGCAGAACAACAAAGTAGCAGTAACTCCAACTGTCATGGGGTTGAAGTGGAGCAAGGAATATTGTAGCAAAAATGTAGATCCGACATTGTACAAGAGCATGATTGGTAATCTAATGTATTTGACTTCAACTGCGCCTGATACAATGTATGCAGTAAGTGTTATATCCAAATTGATGGATACACCCAAGGAGACACATTGGCAAGCAGGCAAGAGAATATTGAGGTATGTTAATGGAACAAAAGCGTATTGTGTTCTATACTCCACATCTGATAATTTTAAGTTCATTGGTTACAAACACTGTTACCGATGAAATAGGTAACCTGACCTCAAAACAGGAACTCTAGCCCAAAAAGACTCAAAAAACATGAAAAAACATCCCAAAAACAAAAAAATTCTATTCCAAAACGCACTTGGTTTTTTTTTAAGGTCAAATTTCAACATTTTATAAAATTATGCTAAAAACAAAATTATTCCTTGAAAAAAGGATTGAAAAAACACCCTCAAAACAAAACTAGTTGATGCTGCAATAACAAAAAAAAGATATTGTGTCATATTTTTGACATTTTTAAAAATAAAAATAACATTTTTTAATTTTTAAAATTCAAACATTAAAAAAAACTTAAATTTTAAGAAAAAAATAAATTTAAAAAAATTTAAAGCTTAAAATTTAAAAATATATAGGAATAAAAAAATTAAAATAAAAACAAAATAAAAATTTTAAATCAAACATTAAAAAAAACCTAAAATTTTAGAAAAGAATAAAATAAAATAAAAACAAATTTAAAGATTAAAATTTCAAAATATATAGAAGTAAAAAAATAAAAAAAAAATAAAACAAAATAAAAATATCAAATTAAAAAAAAAGAAAAAAAGAAAAAAAAAGAAATTATAAAAAATAAAATATAGAAATTAAATTTAAAAAAGGAAAAGAAAATATTTATTTCATTAAAAAAAAAATTAAATTTAAAGAAATATATTAGATTTTATTAAATTTTAATCTTTAAAATAAATAAATAAATAAATAAATTAAACATTATTTAAATTAAAAGTAAAAAAATGAAAATTTAATGAAAAATAAAAAATGGAAAATAAAATAATATATGTATATATATATTAGATTTTATTAAATTTAAAAAAAAAATGTTAATATTAAAATGACAAATTAAATTAAAAAAATAAATAAATAGATGAATAAATAAATAAATTTTGAAATAAAAAATAAATTTTAAATGTAAAGAAAAAAAAAACATTGTTAAAATAAAAAGTCAAAAAAACTTTAAAAATCAATTAAAAACGAAAAATTGAAAAAAATAAAATAAAAAAAATATATTAAATAAAAAATAAAATAAAAAACAAATTAATTTGAAAATATTAAGTTTAATTAAAAAAAAATATCTAATTAAAATTGAAATATGAAAAAAGTAAAAAATTTATGTAATTAAAAATAATAATAATAAAAAATTAAAAAATAAAAAACAAAAAACAAAAAAATTATTAAATTGTAAAAAAATAAATGAAAAAACTAAACATAAAATTTAATAATAAAAAAAATATGAAAAAAAATGAATTAAATAAAAAAAATTACAAAATTTAATAAAAATAATTAACAAAATTTAGAAAAAAAAAATTTTAAAACAAAAAAATATGAATAAAATTTTAAAAAAAAAAATTGAACCAATTTAAATTTCAAATATAAAAATTAAATTAAAAATAAACAATAAAAAATCAAATTAAAAAAAAATATATATTAAAAATAAAATTTTAAAAAAAAAAAAAAAAATTTGATCGTGGTGGCGCTACCAATCGGCCTCCAGCCCAGGTGGCGGGAGAGGCTGGCCGCTCGGTGAGCAACGAGGCTGGATTGGCGGCGCCACCACTATCAAAAAATTCTTTTTTTTTTTAATATTTTTTTTTAATTTGATTTTTTTTTAATTCAAATTTTTTATTTTAAATTTCATTTGTTTGTTTTTTTTTTTTAATTTTGTTTTTAAATTTAATATTTTAGATTAATTGTTTTTTAAAATTTAAAATTTATTTATTAAATTTATTAAATTTCAATTTTTTTTTTTTTAATATTTTAGTTTATTTAGTTTTTCATTTTTAAAATTTATAATTTGTTTCATTTTAAAAAAAAAAAATAGTAAATTTATGGATATTTGTTTTTTAATTATTTGCACGTGGTTTTTTCCATGTTTTTTGTTTTTTAATGATAGTTTTTTTTATTTTAATTCTTTTATTTTAATTTTCCTTTTCAATTTTAAATTTTGTTTTTTTTTTTTAATTTGTTTTTTTTTTTGTTAATTTTAAAATTTGTATTTTTTTTTTATTATTATTATTTTTTTAATTTAAATTTTAAATTTATTTCTTTCTTTTTTGTAGTTTATTTTTTTTATCTAAATTTTAATTTGGTAATTTAAATTATTTTTAAATTTTCTATTTAAATTTTTTTTTTAATTATATGGTTTTTTTTTTAATAACTTAGAAAAAAAAGTTTTTGATGTTTTATTTTTAAAAATTTTTTGGTTAATTTTTGTTTTTTTTCTTAAAATTATGTGGTTTTTTTTTCAAATTTTGTCTTTTCTTTTTATATAATTTTCGAATATTTTTGTTTTATTTATTTATTTTTGTTTAAATTTTTTATTTTTACGAGTTAATTTTGTTCATTTTACATTTTTGTTGGTTTTTTTTATTGTTTTTATATATATATTGATATCTAAGTTTTTTTTTTTATTACCAACATGAAAATCACCACTCTAAAAAAAAGGTTGATGCTGCATCAATACGTTTCAAAATTAGCATGAAAATCACCGTTCTAAAAAAAAAAGTTGATGCTGCATCAATACGTTTCAAAATTAGCATAAAAATCACTAACATTTTAAAACAAATATTCATACTTCATAAATAAAAATATTAGAGTGTAAAAAATGTGCACAAAAAAAAGGGGTGATTCTGCATCACCACTTTTCAAAATCAGGTGGTTTTTATGTTACCAAAAAAAAGTAGGTAACAGTGCGGTTACCTATTTCATCGGTAACAGTGTTTACACTGAAAGTGATTGGGCTGAAAGTGTAGATGACAGAAAGATCACATTAGGGTATGTGTTTCATTTGGGATCGGGAGACATTTCATGGGCTTCCAAGAAGCAGCCAATAGTTTCATTATCAACAACAGAAGCTGAATATGTAGCAGCAACAACAGCAACCTATCAAGCAGTTTGGATGAGAAGGATGCTGAGAGATTTATGTCATGAGCAAGACAAAGGAATGACAATTTAGTGTGATAATGGCTCAGCAATAGCATTTTCAAAGAATTATATTTTCCACAAGAGAACAAAGCATATTGATGCCAAATATCATTTTATAAGGGAATTGGTTAACAATGGTAAAATTTCTTTACATCGTTGCAGGTCAGAGGAACAGTTTGCTGATATACTCACAAATCCATTGGCACATAATATTTTTTTTTTTTATCTCAGACAGTGTTTGGGAATTATTGATGGCAGCAATTTTGATTAAGGGAGTATGTTGGAAATACTCCCAACCACCACAATGAAAAAAGTGGCAGTAGCCCACAACTTCAATTGAATTTTTGTACGCGGAAGGACAAAGCTTCAGTCTGCAAATCCAAAGGTGTTCACGCAAAATCAAAATAGAGTACCAAGTCCACACTTATCTTTTAAATTTCTTACCTACCCCATTACTTACGAGTTTCCCATAGCATCGCAGCCCGCAATTTTTCTTGTTTACCCTTAAGCCTTTCCGCTGAATGTTATTTCCCCACCGATGCAATATCGGAAAGACCCACCTTAACGTTACTACATTACCAATACCACTGCAAACCTTTGCATTCCACCTTATTCCTTTTTTATTTTGCACTTCGCACATACCATCGTTTACACATCACTTCCCGTACTTCACAACACTTATCGTTTACCTCTTAAGTTTTTGCAAATCTTATATTTCTGCTGATGCAATCTGGCGGGACTCACCTTACCTTTGTCGTATTGCAAACTGCTGCAATCCTTCATATTTCACAGTATTTCCATACCTTTTTCGCTTACCGCACCACCCGAAGTTTAAGTGCCCACAGCCCGCACTTTGCAAAGTTTATAACTTACCGTCCAGCCGTCTGCAAGTTATTTTGTTTTGTTTGCAATGTGATCGCAAGAAGGGGAACATGTCAAGCTTAAGAGGATAGCGCATAGAAATTTCCCACAAGCTCAGGAGTTTAATGGATAATCTCCCGCAATTTAAATGGTTTACATTGTGATGCAATATGTGCCACGTCACATCGCAATCCCAAATTTTTATGTTTTCCCATAAGCGCAAATGTTAAATGTTGAGATCATCGGTATGTGATTTGCGATGGGGTGACGGATGCGATGTGTTTTCAGAACCGAATCGCATAAATTTTCAGATCTACCATTTAGTGTTTTGTACGATGTTTTCGTGTAGAAACACAGAACAGGGCAGAGGATGATTTGGTTGTTTAAACATCTGATCCCACGTTGAATTCAATTCAAGTCTTCAGGCTTCGTCCATTTTGTATTAAACTATGTAATTTCATATTTTTCTGGGTGATGGAATAGAAAAGAAATTTGTTCCTCTCATGTGTTTAAATTCTCTATCTGTGTATTGTTTATTTTTTCATTCTTTGTATTGTTGGGGGAACGCATTCCTCTATGTTTTTTTATTCAAGAATTACAACAAATTTGATTAATGAAGAATGAAAGCTTATTTTTTGGACTGAAAATTAAACCAGAGACCTCATATGCATATGCAAGTCGTTAAATATGCTTCTTGTGTGCTTCAACATAGACGTGAGCTTAAGATTCTCTTCGTTTATGAGATTTATCTCTACCACAAGCATAGTGATATGAAAAAAATAATTTTAAGCCATGGAGTCTATAAGATTAAACAAACATGAAAAAACAAAGAAATAAGGCCAGAGCTGTAAAAAATCCCTCAAAATATTGTTTTCTTGTGACCTTGCATCTTCATTGAAATGTTTACTACCTGGCAGAAAAATCAGGGGGCAGCCCCTTTTTGACATATTATAAAAAGCATGATGCAATGATATTCGTAATTGTAATGACTAGTTGTTGGAGTTGTAAATTCGTGCGATCTACTTCTATTTAGCCCTTTCTATTATTTTCGGTAAAATTTAGCCGGTATATTGCAGATTTAGACCATTAAGTTACTATAACCATCTAATTTTGAAATATTTTAAAAATATGCAATCAAAAGCCGTAGTCTAAAAATCCCACACAATAACTCAAAAATTCATGTAAGATTATGAAAAATTCCGGCAAAGATTTTTGAAAATATGGGTTATAGATGTTAAACTTTAGTATTTTCGGTGCCATAAGGGTTTTTGATGGTGTTGAATCCATTTCCACCATTAAAAATGCAATGCAAACACTCCAACTACCTGATTTTTTGAATTTTTTTTTAGCTATTCTATTGTGTCTGTAGACAACTCCCAATCAAAATACTCAATCAATAGAGTCCGCTTAGCTACCAACATCATTGTACATGTGTATTAATTTAATAACTCTATTTATTTATAGTATTATTAATTCATTAATGAGTGGGTTGTATATGTCGACTTCTAATTAATGTACTTACTTAAATCTCAAAGTTAGCATATACCGCCCCAAACATTAATAAAACAATAACACAATAAATATTATTTGTTACCTACGGATTCGATTTTCATTGATTATTGAGCCCGCAGAAATCGTTAGTCGTCTCCTCCAGAAGCAGCATTAGAGGATTGAGCAGCATTAGAGGATTGAGTCAATAGAGTAGTGATTCACTGGATTGATTTATGCGGTATTCTATTTGTTGGAGTGGTAATTAAATTGCACACAGATATATATATCCTGAAAACAATTAAACTATAAATTTTATTTCAATGCAATTACCTTGATGCCAATTGTAAGTTGATGAACCACCCTGTACTAGTATTAGATGCTGCAGTATGGAATTGTGTATATGTTACTAGATTTGAATTGATTTAAATTTGGTGGTATATACATAAATTTTACGTAATAATAAGTTTTATATCCCGAGGTGGCCATCGATCACCTTGCAAACCAACGCTCTTTTATGGAAAAATACAATGAAAACAGCTTATGAAGATAGGAAGCACGGGCAGCCTTCGTTGAATGTGAGATGTGCGTTCATTCTAGTTTCTTTAAAAAGACAAGACATCAATAATAATGCCCCTGCTAGCGCATTTCCACATAAGGAGATATGAAGCCAGGAAATTCATGTGGGACTTTTTTTCATGTAGTTTAAAGGGGCAGAGAGGAGAGTGACCCGTGAGAGGAGAAGAGGGACCAATTCTTTTTTATAAGGTGGTGATTAATGTTTAGTATAAATAAAATATAAATTATCTTTTCATAAAGGATAGGTTTTAATTATTGTAAGTATGGGATGTATTTATGATATTTAAAGCATAGTTAAAAATTATTTATTTATGGAAAAGTAAGTATGAGATTTATTTGTATTAGTAATTATATAAGTTAATGTTATATAAATTATATGGTTGATAAATATCTATAGGTATAAGTATCAAAACATTTGTGACATAATACATTTCACTTTGCTGAAATTAATATATACATAGATAAACTATATAAATTATAATTTATTTTAAATTATCATTATTATTAATAAATAATAAAGAAATAATATATTTTAGAAAACAAAGAAAAAATTATGAACCATGTAGATTTATTCCCACTTTATCATAGAGATCCTTAATATGTAAATAGACTTTGTTACAATATCATGGGCCAATACCACATGCCAAAAAAACCATAACTCTAAAGCTTCGTATTGGGAGAGATGTTGAGGTGTAATGTAAATATGTCAACATCAGCGGTTTTGGATTCCTGGTCTTAGCTACCCATTGCTTTCCTCATGGGTTTTCCCACTGTATCCTCTCTAATATAGCATATTTAAAGGCATAAAATTCCAATGGATTTTCCTTTTTTTCCAAAGAGAATACTTTAATTGGGGTTTTGGGTGCTATTTACCTCGACTCTATTCCTACCCAAAATGAGTTTTTTTAAACTTATACCATATTTAGTTGGTACTAGGTTCAAATTCGATTGGTGTTTTTTTGTAAAACTCCATGAATTGATATACGTGAGGGATTACTCATATTATAAACCCAAAGGTGTTATAATATTTTCAACCCAAGGGATTAAAAACCCTATGAGTAATATTATAAACCCTACTATTATAAAACCTAAACCCAATATTATAAATGAGAATAAATCATAAACCCTAAACCCAATATTATAAACCATAAACCATATACCCTATATTATAAACCAGAATATTAAAACCTAATTTCTTCAATGTAGCAATGTGACTGAGTAAATTGCATGATTATGTATCACTTTGAGAATGATTTTCATGCTACTTTTCGCCACTTATTAATACCAAAGGATTATAATATTAATGTCGTGGTTTTATAAACCCAAGATATTAATAAAAACAATGGATTATAATATTATTTTAGGGTTTATAATATTTATCTAAGGGTTTATATAACTTCTGTTTATAAGATTTATCCCTTCACCTTAATATTATTCCCTTGGGTTTATAATCCTTTGGGTTTTTAGTATTAATCATTTTGTTTTATTAATCCCTTGGTTTTATAGTGTCAATCCCTTGGGTTTATTAGCCTAAGGATTCTTATTCCTAGGGTATAATATTATGCATAGGGTTTCCATGGTCCAACGTGGCATTGTGACAAATATTGTGTGGATATGGTAATCAATAATGGTCAATCATGGTCACCCATCATCCTCCATTGCATTGGGACAAGGATTCTCTCAATATTTAAATCAACCATGGTAAACCATGGCCAACCACATATACTTTAGGGTTTATAATATTTATCTCAGGGTTTATAAACCCTCGGTTCATAATATTTATACCTTGGGTTTAATATTATTCTCTTAGGTTTATAATCCCTTGGGTTGTTAATATTATTAATTTCTATTTATTAGACCCTTGAGTTTATATACCTTGGGTTGTAGTATTTATCCCTTGGTTTTAATATTATTCCCTTGGGTTTTTAGTATTAGTACTTTTGGTTTATTAATACCTTAACAGTATAATGTCAAACCCTTGGATTTATTAACATAAGGGTTATGATTCCTTGGGTATAATATTACTCACAGGGTTCACACAGTCCAACGTCTCATTGTGACAAAGATTATGTCGATATGCCGATCGATAATGGTCAAACAAGATCGTCCATCATCACATGTTTCATTGGGAAAATAATTTTCTCAATATGAAAATCAACCATTTTAAAACATGGCCAACTATATATATTTTAGGGTTTATAATATTTATTTTGGGGTTTATATACACTGGGTTTATAATATTTATTCCTTGGGTTTAATATTACTCGCTTGGGTTTTTAAAATTAATCCTTTTGGTTTATTATTTTCTTGGCTTTATAATGTCAATCCCTTGGGGTTATGAATCTAAATGTTCATATTCCTTGGTTGTAATACTATTCTAAGGGCTTGCACGGTCCAACGTTTCATTGCTAAAAATATTGTGTCGATATGGAAATCAACAATGGTTGAACATGGTTGCGCATCGTCCTACCTCGCACTGTGACAAGGATTGCCTCAATATGAAAATCAACCATGGTAAACCATGGTCAACCATGGTTACTTCAGGGTTTATAATATTTACCTTGAAACAATGTGACAATCAATATATCAATGATTATCAAAATGTTACATTATATCAAAATTTATTCATCGTTGCAATGCGAAATTACGAAATTGGGTCTAAAATGAGGGTTTATTATATTAGGGTTTGTTATATTGGTGTTTACTCATTACATTGCAATTTATTCAATGTCGCTTGACTCCATTCAATAAATCAGGGTTAATATTGTGATTTATAATATTGGGTTTAGGATTTAGTGTTTATGTTGTTTTTAATACTTGGTTTAGGGTTTATAATATTAATCCTAGGGTTAATTAATCACATGAGTTTATAATATTAATCACTTGGGTATATAATACTAATGTGAGGGTTTTTAATCCTATGGTTTAATATATTTATCTTCGGGGTTATAATGTTTATTTTAGGTATTATATAATATTGGGATTATGTTGTTAAGGTTTATAATATTTAGTTTAATATTAGGGTTTAATATCAACCATGTTAAGTGAAGGTCAATCTGCATCAGCCATCATAAATCTTTGCCAACCATGGTCAACCATGTCGAGCCATGTTGTGTGAAATCATTGATGGTCAACCATGATCCAACATCTCACAGTGACAAAGATTTTGCCAATATGAAAATCAACCTTGGTCAACCACGGTCGAATGTCACATTGTGACTAATATTGTGTCTATATGGTAATAAATAACAATAAAAAATGGTTTCTCATCATCCTACGTCGCATTGTGACAAGGATTGTCTCAATATGAATATCAACCATTATATATCATGGTCAACCATGTTTATTTTAGGTTTTATAATATTTAGCTTAAGCTTATATACCATGGGTTTATAGTATTTATCGCTCGGGTTTAATATTATTCCCTTGGCTTTATAATCCCTTAGGTTTTAGTATTAATTATTCTGGTTTATTAATCCCTTGGGTTTATAATATCAGTCCATTGGGCTTGTTAATCTAATGGTTATTATTCCTAGGGTATAATATTAGTCATAGGGTTACCACGGTCCAACGCCACATTGTGACAAAGATTGTGTCGATATGGCAACAAATAAAAGTAAAACATGGTTGGAGTAGTCCACTCCATTGTGACCTGGATTTTCTCAATATAAAAATTAACCATGTTTATTTTAGGGTTTATAATATTTATCTTGGGGTATATATACATTGGTTTATAATATTTATCCATCGTTTGCAATATTCCGTTGGGTTTTGGTATTAATAATTTTGATTTAATATCATCACACCATAATACCGGTCCACTTGGTCCTATTAAGCAGGTTCTCCTAGCGTATAATATTTGTCATATGGTTTCCATGGTCCAATGTCACATTGTGACAAATATTATTCGATAAATCAATAATGGTCAAACAATGTAAACATCATCGTACAATGCATTGGAACACTTATTATATCAACATGAAAATCAACCATGGAACCATATACGTATTTTAGGGTTTATAATATTTATATTGAGTTTATATACCTTGCGTTTATAATATGTATCCTTTGTTTAATATTATTCCCATGGGTTTTTAGTATTAATCATATATATTTACAATCTTTTGGGTTTATAATGTCAATACCTTCGGTTTATTAATATAGATGTTCTTATTCTTATGGTATAATATAATTCGTAGGTTTTTCATGGTTCAAAGCCACATTGTGACAAGGATTGTCTCAACATGAAAATTAACCATGGTCGACCATGTTTATTTTAGGGTCTATAATGTTTATCTTGGGATTTATATACCTTACATTTTTAATATCTATCCATTGGTTTTAATATTATTCCCTTGGTTTTAAAATACATTGGGTGTTTAGTATTAATAATTTTGGTTTATTAGTCCCTTGCGATTATAATACCAATCACTTGGTTTTATTAATGTAAAGGTTCTTATTCCTAGGTCATAATATTATTCATAGGTTTTCCACAATCCAATTTCATATCGTGATGAATATTGTATCGATATGGCCATCAATAATGGTTAAACATTGTCACTTATTGTTAACATTGGAAAATCGTACAAGCAAAGACAACATTATTTAATGTCAGTCAAAAGGATTTACAGGGCTGAGAGACATTAAAAAATCTGGAAAGTATTTAAAAATATCTAAGGTCTGAGGAAAAATCAAATTTGAACAAGTCATAAATTCTTTTGCGCACAAAATCCTTCGATAAGTGTGCCTTTGTGCACCTTTTGACCCAAAAAGCGCGCAATCCTAGGAGTGTCAGAAGTCACTTTCTGGGACCACAAAAAGCACACTGAAGGACATTGATTCCACACTTGAAGCCACCTAAGGACAACCACCCAAGCCTCCTTAGGACATCAAGGAAGCACAGAATGGAATAAATGTCTCACACAATGGAATCACCGTCCTCTCGTGGGTCACCATCCACAATGTTCCAAGAGAGGGAAGGAGAATTTGAATTCTCCTATAAAATTCCACCAAGAGATGAAAAACTTGAGAGCACATTGTTATGCTAGCCAGGATTTCCCCAAGCAATACCAGCAGTGTGTGATCTAGAGCAGAGATAGAGGGGACTCAATTTTTGGCCATCGAACAATTTCAATCCACCATAGTAGAGAGAGGGAGACTTTGCACCAAGCCAAGCTTGGAAGTAAAGACATCCTTGCATTGGGACTTAGAACCCCAAGTTCTAAGGGCCCCTTGGCAACTGGGTTAAAGTGTCATCATCATTTCCTACAAGAACTTAATAACACGGGATGTAGGTGTCGTCATTTGGATTATTGAAGTTGTTTGACTCTATTTAGATCTTTGGTGTTATTTGTTTTAGTTTTAGTTTATTTTTTATGTTTGAATATGCATGCTATTTCTCTATCTACTATGTTTAGGTTTTAGCATGTTCCACCAACTTCCTTGACTCCATATCTTTTCTGTCTATGAAAAATACCTTATGAGGGTAAACCACACCCCTTAAGTTGGTGTGATTCCGTACATGCATGCACCAAACACACTAACACGGGATTGGTGACTCCACTAAATTTTATTTCCAAGTTTATGTGGTTGTGCCTTTTTGCAGAGACCTCCATCTATGCTGTGGAGTTGGGCTTAAATTGCCACCTTTTTGTCCTTCAGTCCCTAGTTCATCCCAAGTGACAAATTAAAGCAGAACATCTCCAAAAAATTAATTTTTTCAAGAAATTATACGTTTTTCCCTCAGACAGATGCGCATAGGGTGTGCGTTTAGAGCTGATCTACGTGCAGACATCACGCCTATTGCAGCCTTTTGCGTGCAAAAGACAGAATGAGAAATTTCTGTCATAGTTATATATTTTCCTGTTTGTAAAGTGCCTGGAAGCCCATAATAAATCAGCCAGCACTGGTTGAGGTGCCCCGCAGCTTGCTAAAGATCACTCTTAGCTGTTTTTGGTAGGCTTAGTGATAGTTTTATTTCAAGTTTGTTTTCGAAAAGTTCACACATAGTTTAAGTAGGGGGGAAATTAACTTGCATTCCGAAAAGAAAAAATATTTTTTAAAAATTTAGGTACCAAAACACCTAGATAATTAGCCAAAGTAAGTGGCCCAATTCTACGCATGCTTAGCTAGTTCCTTTTTTCTAGTGTGAAAGTTGTTAGTTTAGTTCAATTTTGGCACTAGGATTTTGGGACCAGGACTGAATTGTCGATAGAAGAGAAAGTAATCTCTGTTTCCTTTGCACCCTTCGTTGATCCTAGGCAAGCATATGAATGCTCTCTATTCATAACTCACCATCTCCCTATAGTTGATCACATAGATTAGCTAGGAAAAATTGAAAGCAACCCATATCCGCACATGTTTTTCTTTTGAGCAAGGAACAATAGAACATAGTTTAATAGGGTATTTTGAAAAGGATCATCGCATATCCACACGTTCAAAATATGTGCTTGTTCACTCACTAAATTCACTAAATTCACTAAATTCACTAAAGACACCTAAAACTAACTTTACAAAACTCACTAAATTCTCCCCATAGGGGCCACAAAATAATTTATAGTCTAAGTTAGGATCAAGGGGGTGGGCATCCAGTAAGCCACCTTGATCATTATTCATCCTGAAACATAGAATTTGACTATTTAGGGAGCTTTCAAATCCACCTATCAGCCCAAGGAAAAGTAAACCCGAGCGCGGCAGAGACCTAATTCAGAGGGGGTTTGGCTTAGGTGCAGTGCGTGCGATATCAGTTAGGGCTACCTGACCTGGCTAATATTTGGTAATTTTAGCTAAAATATCACGAATCCTAAGACTCGAATTCTCACGTGGGACTCGAATTCCACAATGCTATAATTATGGGCACCTGGAATTTCTACTTAGCCGGAAAGACATTCCTTATAAACATTGAAGTCTTGGACGCTCACTTGGACTACAATATACTCCTTGTTTGGAGTTATATGTACACCATATCATCCATAGCCTCCTCCATCTTTCGCATTATCATGTTCCCCCACAAGGACTGCATCATTACTGTCGACCAATTGATGCATAGTGAAAAATGACCCCTAACATACATCGATGTAATTCTACCCTACGTAGAGACATCTGCTGACACACTTTCATGGTATTAGGAATTTATCCCTAGCAAGTTCAAGCTATCATCCATCCTAGGGTCATTCCTAGGAGATCCCCCTACTATACCTAAGTCATCACCTGATGTCATAGGGGCTTCGGTGTGCATGATGTCTACATCAAACACTGAATCTAGTCAGGAGACAAACACAAGTAGTAATGACATCGCGTCCTTGACCACGACAGCTTCTCTAGCCTACGCTGCTTCCCAAACCCCTTTCCTCTTCCGCCCAGCTGATTTTGTGTCACAACAGGTCATGGCCATGGTGGTCCTACCAAAATTATCATTTTCAATACCAGTTTGGTACCTAGTCCCACCCACTCCAATGGGAGTTGTGCACATCACCTCGACAAGGTTAATTTTCATCAATCCTAAACTGGCCCCAACGGTTCAAGAGACAGTCGGAAAAACCCCTTCAAAGGAAATTCCCATTACAGAACCCATAGTTACGGCTAAGAAAACTTAGAGAAGAAGAAATAAGCTGAAAAATATGCCATATAATGGGAATCACTAGTTTGCGCCATATGCGACATAATATGACACCCTTCCCATATCTGCCCAGAGTTGGATGAATTAAAGGCACTCCTAGGCTTTGAGGAAGACATCGTGACGCCGTGTTACCGTAAAAATAACCTGCCACCAAAGGTAAAGGAAAATAATTGCGTACCAATCATGCATGTGCTATCTACAGCGATTATGGGCACTATACTCATCATTGCCAAGAAATCTCATGATATAAGGACACCTTGCATGCCATCGAGAAATCATATCAAGAGGATCCCACCACACAGTCATCTAGAGATGAACCTCATACCATCCTATACCTGTAGTAGGAACGACAGTCACTAGAACGACTCCCGTTCATATTTCCCCCTCCTATCATATGCTACGCATTGTGCAATGAAAGTGGTCACTTCATCGAAGAATGCGCAGCCCTGGAAATCATCCACTAATGGTATCCCATAGAATGGTTTTATTAGGTCGATTTGCAGGTAGCACAGTTCACATGCACTTTATGTGCCAACAACCACCTTCTAGAAAATTGTCACTATATCCCTCGATTCTGGTTAGTCCTCGCTAGTTTACGCTCAGCCATAGTCCACCACTCCCAAGAAGATGACACAAACTCATAATCCACGAATATCTCGAAAACCCATGAAAATGCGATGAGAAGATCCATCCTATTCTTTTCAGCTGAAAACCGACCAATCAGGGAACCCCTAGTTACCCCCAACTGCTCTCTACAGAGAAGAGAAACGTGTGTGTTATGCAAAATTCCCAACCATGTGGTCGCCAATTTCCCTAATTTAGCAGCGTTACGATGCTAGTACCCTGCCAGACTACAAACTGAGCATGAAGGGACCCCCATATCTAGGCTATTTTTCCCAATATGTCAGGGCAATAATTGTGGACAACGTTGTACCTATATCCTGCAATTTCATCCTCACATTGATATGATTCATACAATAGCGAAGAAAGAAGATGATATCCTCAAATGATATAAAAAGTACGTCACCCCCAAACCAACAACCCCACACCCACATGGGCATGATGGGAAAACTGGGATGACGCACCAACCAAGCATGACCCAGGCCAAACCTAGGATAACGTGCAGACTATGCGACTAGAATGACCACCAGGTCAATCAGTGCAAAGAACCAAAGCCCCTTGCAAGTATTTTTTGCATAGTATCTTCTGTGTCACAGAGAATTCTCTCTAACCAAGAGAAGATCACGCGTACTTATTGTCAAATTTGTTCACAATTTCATCATACAATTAAATGTGAGCATATCCCCAAGCTAAGAGCAGCAAGAGCAATGTCAAGTCTAAACTTCCCCAAATAGTTAGACACACCTAAGCCAACAACACAGAAATAGAAGCAGAAGTCCTTGTCTTCTACCACAGATCCTTTCCAAGCGTCCACATCTAGGACAACAAGTAGTGTTGATTCCTATACTATCTACTCAATTGGTACAGTGGTATCATGCACCATTTACACTGGCCAAAACCACAAGCCAGAGGTATGCCCGCTAATGGAAATATTCAGGCACCTCTTTACCAGGCACAATTTCCACCCTCAAGAAATTGACCATCATAGGAGGGAGCCCAACCTTTCGCTTACGCAAACTCCCATCACAGAGATTCTTCCCCCACCAAACGTTGGCGACACAATACACCACATACTATTTGTATCATTGCATATCATAAATAGGATTGTAGCCACCCCCACATCCCAGGATTTCCACCTTATTCCTATCACAAAAGGTCAAGGTCCCTTGAACTTTTGCATTTATTTCTGCAAAATCCTAAATTTTCATGCCACCATTGAACTCCTCGATGATACCCAACCTCTAGAACAACACCTAGTACAACTACAACTCATTGATGAAATTCGATGATAGTTTCTACAACACAACGAGATCCATAAGAAAAAGGTAAAAGCATCATTCGACTGCCACATCAACCCTCACTCATTAACCGAGGGAGAGCTAGTCCTCCGCTATGATGTCGGAAAATAAGCCCTAGGGCCAAGAAAGTTAGAAACCTTATGGAAAGGACCTTGCATCATAAAACATTGCCTCTGCTAGGGGGCATACATCTTGACATAACCAGACACAACATGCCTTAGCAACCCCATCAACGGCTTTTACCTCAAGAAGTTCTACCCATAAGGGCCAAGCAGGCCCTACTGTAGAGTTAAAGTACACAAACCCAACCACCTTACATTTTTGACCTAAATACTTATTAAAAAACACGCTCAAGTGCTGCAATGGATGACCAACCCAAACCTTACTTCGGATTTGCTCATGGAGCATCAAGATGGTCTCAAATTTTAGCAACAACTTCCTAGGTCATCTATCACCCTGCCCAATTACCAATCTGCACTAACTGTGTGTGTATTGGTTCAGCAACAAACAATCAAGTAGAATATGATGCAGTCATCGGACTTATGTGAAATTTCCTCCATCAGGGAATACGCCATATGGATGTCTACCTTGATTCCCAGTTAGTAGTGTCATAATTAAACCAAACATTTGAGTTAAGAGATTCACCTCTATTAGGAAATTATTTGAGTGAAAAAATATTAAGCATACAATTTGACTATATTACGTTTACACATGTACCAAGGAGTCAAAACCAAACAGTTTATCGCAAAGATAAAAATATTATAAACTGGAATGCATCTCGACTAAACCATCATACATGAAAAACAAAAAACATAGAAAATATAGATATCCATCACCATAACACAAATCCATAAAACACAACATGTAGAGCTGCAAAAAATATCTCCCATATATATATCATGTTGTATGAGTCTGAGAACAAAAAATAGTGTCGCTAACCCATTATTCAGCCCAAAGATACACAAAACGTTGTCAAAATTAGGGGAAGCATCCTCATATTGGGTGCTTTCCCTATGTACAAATTAAATCTTGGGTGGTGCTCCCCCAGGTGGGGCACCTTGATCCACAGCTGCTCTCGGTACTACTACTAGAGCTGTTGACAAAACCGAGACTGCCACCCAACGTAAAATTGGATGATAGTCCCTCTCCAGAGCCATCAATGTCTCTAGCCAGACCTCCTCGAGATCATCTAGAAAGATTCGATAAGGCATCCCCTGGGTCAAGCAGTCCACTTGACCCCGGACACCCTCAAACTAAAAAAATTAAAGTGCATAACATCATGGAGGTTACCTGGGCATGATAACACTAATCCCTTGTGCTCAAGCTGACTGCAATGGAAATAACTGCTCCACAGAAGCCTCTAACCTCTAAAAAACTCAACAAGTAAAAATGAATTGAAATAGGGCCATATTCACCTATATATCGCCCTTTTCAAAAGCTTTGGAGGACCATAACGAGAGCTCAGAAGATCTGTTCTTCGAACCGAAAGAAGCACTGTGATCAACACTCCAGAACGAATAGAGGTGATGCCACACATTCGTACTCCCGAGAAAATCAATTTTTAGCGCCGGCAGGTATGCCCTCTCTCATCTTCTTTTTAAATCTCATGTATTTCAATAATATTTGATAAATAATATGCTTTCACTTGAGGTAGATGTTTTTGCAAGAAAGATCACAAACCATCCACAACTCCATCCATTGAAAGTTTCAAGGGCAGTATCATTCTACCTTTGACATGATAGAGTCCCAAAAAAATCGGCATATCCTAACATCATTTCTCCATACGAAATTAACCATAGGTACCACATGTCAGAGCTATGTTTATGATCACCTACTTTGCACGTGATAAACATCCTCGTCGGTCGATAAGAGCCTTACCTCCATGGTGCTCGTCGCCCACATGATGAATACATATATCAGCAAAAGTGACGTTGTCCACGTCTCCCAACCAAATTTTTTTCATGGGATTATGTTATTATTAATAACATCATTATACCTCATCCTCATGTTTACTCCTAAAATTCTTAACTCTCTTCTATATTATTCCATTTACTGCGAATGAGTTACGCTTAGCCCTCTTCTCAGTTCATATAGTAGACTTATATACCTACATATTTTACCTTGCATGTCTCAGGTTTTCTGTGCAGGATGATCACTAGGCCCTTCATCAACTTCCCAGTTTGCCGGCCTGCGAATATGTTCAATATGTTAAAGTTCCAGCATCGAAGTATAGATGTAGGCCTCCTCGCATACATCTACCTCTACATAGTTCACCACCATTGCTCCACTACTTCCCCAGTAGTTCTATGGTAGTAATTATTTTCCCCCTTATTTGACTGTTATAGACATTCAACATGTGTGATATTTTTTTTGTACAGATTCAGCTGTTCCATGTGAAAACTAGGAAACAGATCCTCGTGCTTCAATCAATTGGTGGTAGAGAATACTGCACTGGATAGTTTATAATTTCTAGTATTAGATCATCGTCCTTAATTAGGGTTCAACTTCTACTTTCATATGATTACACTTACATTTAATAGAATAATTTAAATTCTAACTGTTACCATTCTCTTCCTTGGAACATACATACTGAACCCCGTTCGATTATCACAGAGTTATTGTTTCTTACTTTCTGTTAGTGGTTACAGGGGTTTCTGTGCCATCCGTATTGTATGATAGACTTAGTTGTTTGGAACTTACTGTTCATGGTTACTGGTTTGTTACCATTTTCTGTTTCTACACACAGAACTTAAATACTCCTTTCAAAGATATCAAGCTATACATATACATAGTTATTAGATTGGCTGTTTAACAAATCTATCATCTCAAATCTCATTATTTCCAGGTACTCATACCTACACCCAACCATTTGTCTCTACTGTCAATAGTTGTATTTGCAATTACATGATGTACTGAATCATTAATCCATCTAACAGTGGCATACTGCAACTTAACATACAATTCATACATTCCCTAATGCACTATAACATTGCAATTTCATAAATTGCCTAAAGGATTATAACATCACAACTTCATAAATTTCATAAAAGCCTATAACATCACAATTTCATAAATTGCATAAAGGAATATCATATCACCATTTCATAAAAACAGAGATGATTAACACAGACTTACAGATATCTCCAAATTTATGCATGCACACCTCTACCATGACCAGTCCTCCCAACCATAGAATCCTCTTTATCTCCCAGGATTCACCCCCGAGCAGAGATCCTCCAAGAACAGACTAGCCTCAATCTGTTCTGGAGCAGCTTATGTAAGCTGTGCTTTCCCCAAGCCTGTTTCCAATTCTGCGTCCAGAATTTCAGGATGCTTTATTCCTGTTTAGCATAGGCTTCCCATTCTGGGATTCTTTAAAGCTGCTTTAAGCTTTTCCTCAGCTTTTCCAGTTTTTTCTCACCTCTTCCCAACTACTCCTCTTCATTGGGGAAATTTAGATTTTTCCTCAAAAATCTAAATTAGAAATAATTTCTTTCAAGGATTTTTGAAAGATATGGGGAAAGTCTTTTCCTTTTCCATTACCTCATGGATTAGGTATGTGATATCACTTTCTCATCTAGTCATAGTGCATGCCTAATATTTTATTTATTTTTCATAATTAAGTATTTTACCATATCCACATCATAATTATCCATTGGGGTCCACTCCCCTATGGATGTATGTTCACATGTCTAAATTGAAAAGCATAGAACTTGGGGGTGTTACATATTCCCCCTCTGAAAATAAACACCGTCCTCGGTGTTGACAACTATCTACTAGTTGATTTTGAACATAATTATGAATGCTTTTCCATCATCTGAGCTTCTCTGTGCCTTGTAGCTTTTTTTTTTTTTTTAGCAGTAAAGTGCTCCACTGCACCTTTACTCGAGCTACTATTCACTTCCGCACTTTCATTTCTTCTCGCTTCCATCTTTGAAGCGACTCTTGAAAGAATTTCCTCTTCTGGTCCCACCTGGACCACAATTCAAATCAATCATGTGAGAAGCATCATGTACAAAAATTATAACGTTTCCTTTCCAACAAGGAGACATGAAATATATCAGGAAATTTAATAAGCAAGGGCAGGGCTAATGTATAAGCCATTAGTTTCCAGCAGAGTATTCTCCTGCCTCCACTCTATTTACTGATGCCTTATGCAGTTGGTTTTCTTCCTACTTCTTTGCAAGAAGTCTGTATGGAAGATCTTTTATCCTGGTTTCTCTGTCCACAATTCATACCAAGGTAAGTAAGATCAGGTACATATAATTGATAATTCACAACAGCATTCTGCATTCAATAACTTAAGAAATTCAGTTATTAATCAAACCGTTCAGGTTCATAATAGTTTAGTGCACTTTTAGTACACTACTTATCCTTTCTTGTTTTTCAGTGAGATCCTTTCCTCACTCGACTTGATCCAGTTCAGCTTCTCTTGATTTTCTAGGTGATTTACCTTCACCTTTTTCCTCTTTATTTCCAAAGTGTTCAATTCCCTGTTACACACTTGGCTACACAATTTTTCCAACTTTTTCATTAGTACTCATAATGAGAGAAAACAATTGTATCCTATGCATGATTATGCTTACCCTTTCTCATTTTATAGTAGTACTTCTAGTATCTGTTCATTGTTTCTTTTGTTAGTTAATCAATTTAACTAGTAACAACTGGACTCATTAATAACCTCTACAATTTGTTAGTCCCTATATTAATAGTGTAGCCCCTTATTATGTTAGTGTAGCCCACTTATTTTTATTATTGTACCCCTGCAACCCCCATATTGTTATTATTGTGCCCTTACATTATTATTGTTAGGTCGGCTAGGATTACATTGTGGCCCCACTAGGATTATATTATGGCCCCATGGACTCCTATATATAGAAGGAGGTTTTGTTCATTTGTATCATCAAGGAATTGTTCATTCATGTAATGTATTGGAGGTTTCCCCCTCGAAGTGGCTCATTTCTAAGGCGTGAATATCTCTTTTCTTCTCTCTTTGGAGCTGGTTACACAACATTTGGTATCGGAGCTTTGGGATTCTAGGGTTTCGCTGCTCCAAACAGGTCATCGTGGCATTTTCGCTATAACTTTTTTTCTACGAAGCAGAAGCTGAAATTTCAAGGGTGCGAAGCTGAAATCTTGAGGAAGGTTTTCTAAAAATTTCAGATCTTGGTTCGCAATATTTGAGGAGATATCATCTGTGGAAGTTAGGTATTTTTTCAGGCTCATAAACAGGTCATCGTGGAATTTGCGCTATAATTTTTTTTGTACGAAGGTTCAGAGTCTGAAATTCATATGGTGCGAAGCTGAAATCGTGAGGAAATTCGTCAAAAAGTTTCAGAGCTTGGTTCGCAATATTTTTGGAGATATGATCTGTGGAAGGTAGTGCTTTTTCAGGCTCCTGAATTGCATCTCAAAGAGGTGATCGTGGGACAACTTCAATAACTCTCTCTCTGGGCATTGGATTGAAGTGCCGTAAAAATTGGTCGCAATTACACAGACTTAAGTTTCTGAGCTATCAATTTCAGAGACAAAGGACAAAACAGTGACACGTGGCAAGTCGTACAAGTTCGCTCTACTGAACCAGTCCAGAATTAGGTCATTGTGGGAGATTGGACACAAATTTGTCTTGGAGAATCCAAATCAGGTCAGACTTGTGGCATTTGAAAGAAGCTTCGGAGATCTACTACAGAGCTGAATTTCAGATATCGAAGATTTTCAAATACAGAGATAATTCAATTTCAATATCGAGCTCCTAAAAGCTAGTAAAAGGTGTGTATTTTTTTTTCCCGAATTGCATAAGTCTTGTTTGAAGAATCAAGTTGAATTGATTCCAAGGGCATATTGTAGAATAGATATCAATATTGAATTCTAAAATGGCCCCTAAAAAGAATTCAACACCCATCAAGCCTTCAAAAGGCTCTACCATGACTCATGAAGATGAAGAATTGCAACATGATCTATCAAAATTACAAGAACAAGTGCAACAAATTTCACTCTCGCAAAGAGCAGCAAAAAATGAAATGGAAGTTTTGAAGAAAGGTGTGGAAGGGAAGATGGATGGTTTGAAGAAAGGCATGGAAGCTAAGATGGATGGTTTGCAAGCTAAGATGAATGGCATGGAAGCTAAGATGGATGGCATGGAAGTGGGCATGGAAGCTAAGATGGATGACATGAAAGACAACATGGAAAACATGAAGAATGATCTAAAAGCATACATGGAAGGCTTGATGACAAGCTTAAAACTAGAAATGATTCCTAATGGCGGAAATATAGGAGAAGAACCTCATGATGAGAACAAAATAAATGTTAATCGTGATTTCATAAACTCGAATGTTGGTGGGAAGAACCACCATATTCCAAAAATGGATATGAGGAAGTTTGATGGAAAGGATCCTGTAGCATGGATACTACAGATGGAGCAATATTTTGATCTCCATAACGTGCAAAACACACAAAAGGTACGCATTGCAACTTTACATTTAGAACAAAATACATTTGTATGGTATCAATGGCTTTGCTCCCGTAAAAAAATTGTCACTCGGTCAATTTTTACGGAGGAAATGATAGCACATTATGAGGATACAAAGAGCAACACCTTCTTTAGCCAATTGATAAATCTCAAACAAAAGGGTTTAGTGGGGGAGCACATTGAGGACTTCCAAAAATTGAATATAAGGGTAACTGATATTCTAGAGGAACACAGGATTGATCTCTTCATAGGTGCTTTAAAGGATAACATCCAACATGAAGTTCGCGTTTTGGAACCTGATTCATTGGAGAAGGCATTCAGGTTGGCAAGAAAAATTGAATGTAAAATTATGGCGACAAGGAAGCCTACCACTCACTTCTATAAAGAAGGAAGTGTTGCTAAGCCTAGATTTCCACAACCTATAAGGTTGACATCACAAAAATTGGAAGAAAAAAGAGAAAAAGGGCCTTGCTACAGTTGTGATAGCAAATACACTAAAAGTCATAAGTGTGCTGAGAAGAAATTATTTTACATAGATTGTGAAGAGGAAGAAGAAAATGAACAAGAAGAGGATATACACCAGGAACCAGCCCCAGAAGAGGAAGAAATGAATCCAACCATATCGTGTAATGCACTGGCAGGAATTACCACCCCTCAAACTCTCAAGATAAAAGGACAAATCAAGAAGAGAAAGGTAATAGTGTTGATTGATTCAGGTAGCACCCATAATTTTATTCATTGTAAGGTAGCCAAGGAATTAAATTGTTTCCTATACCCCGCACCAGAATGTCAAGTGATGGTTGCAAATGGAGGAACTATAAATTGCTCTGGAAAATGCCATAATATTAAGCTAACCATGGGGGAATATGTATTGACTAGTCCAATGCTTTCCATTCCCATGGGAGGTGCTGATGTTGTACTAGGAGTACAATGGTTACAATCTTTGGGGACGGTAGCTTTTAATTTTCAAGAAATTTTCTTGAAATTCTTTTCAGAAGGAAAGGAAGTCGAACTACGGGGTATTGAAGGGAAGCCAGGAAGGATAATAAGCTCTAATGTCATGACAAAGCTTCTAAAGAAAGAACAACGAGGCGTAATTGCAAAATTATGCTCACTAGAAGTTCCGACATCAAATCATCTATTTCTGCAGATCTCCAACAAGTCTTGGACAATCATTCCAAGGTGTTTGAAACTCCCAAAGGACTCCCACCTATTCGTGATCATGATCATGCTATTCATTTGATTCCAGAAGTGTTCCTCCAAACATCAGGCCTTATATATATCCTTACGTCCAAAAGAGCGAAATTGAACGTATGATTGCAGAAATGTTAGAGGCGGGTATAATTCAACCTAGTCAAAGTTCTTTCTCTGCTCCTGTAGTATTGGTACACAAGAAGGATGGATCATGGTGAATGTGTCCGGATTATAGGGAGCTCAATAAGCTTACCATTAAAGATAAATTTCCCATTCCTGTGATTGATGAATTATTGGATGAATTACATGGAGAAATTTATTTTACCAAGTTGGATCTTCGTTCAGGATATCATCAAATTAGAATGAAGACTGAAGATATTCCAAAAACAGCATTTCGAACTCATAAGGGTCATTATGAATTTTTGGTCATGACTTTTGGCCTTACCAATGCACCTTCTACATTTCAAGGGTTGATGAATTCCATTTTCAAACCCTTCCTTAGAAAATTTGTGCTAGTATTTTTTGATGATATACTAATCTATAGCAAGTCTTGGAAGGATCATGTTGAGCATGTTGACAGGGTGCTCAAACTATTGCAAGAGAAACAATTATATGCAAAAGAATCCAAATGTTTCTTTGGAGTACAAGAGGTGGAATATCTGGGTCATATTATATCCCACGAGGGTGTTAAAGTAGACCCTAACAAAATTAAAGCCATTAAGGAATGGAAAGTACCTAAGACAATAAAGCAGTTGCGAGGATTTCTCGGGTTAACAGGCTATTATCGTAAGTTTGTTAAGAATTATGGAAGAATAGCAGCACCTCTAACAACATTATTGAAGAAAGATGCATTTTCATGGACTCCTGAAGCAACTAAGGTCTTTGAACATCTTAAAGAGGCAATGTGCCTAGCACCGGTCTTAGCTACGCCAGACTTCACAAAAACCTTTATTGTGGAATGTGATGCCTCAGGAAATGGAATTGGTGCAGTTTTAATGCAGGAAGGAAGACCCATTGCTTTGGAAAGTCGTCCAATCAAAGGAAAGTATTTACAGAAACCTATTTATGAGAAGGAAATGTTAGCAATACTACATGCACTAAAGAAATGGCGAACTTACCTAATGGGAAGACACTTCAAGGTAAAAAATGATCATGATAGTCCTAAACACTTTTTGGAACAAAGACTATCGTCAGAAGAACAGCAAAAATGGGTCACAAAGATGTTGGGTTATGACTTTGAAATAATCTACAAAAAAGGAAAGTTGAATGTTGTTGCAGATGCACTCTCAAGAAAGAATGAAGAGGTGGAAGCATTGCTTTGTGCCATTTCTATTATCCAACCACATTGGATAACCGAAGCAAGAGATGAATGGAAGAAGGACAAAGATGTATGGACACTCATTCAAAAGTTGCAGCAAGATCCTAGTACATCCGATACATTTAGTTGGAAAAATGATTCCTTATGGTACAAAGATCGCTTATATCTTTGTAAGAATTCCCAACTAAAACAAAAGATTCTTCTCGAATTGCACACTTCTCCTTTAGGAGGACACTCAGGATTTTTAAAAACTTACCACAGGGTGAAGAAAGAATTTTTTTGGGATGGCCTTAAATCTGATATTCAAAAGTTTGTGGCGGAATGTTTGGTTTTCCAGCAGAATAAAGTTGAGACAATTAAGACCCCGGGATTTCTACAACCTTTATCCATTCCAAGTCAACGTTGGGAGGAGATTTCAATGAATTTTATCACAGGTTTACCTAAGTCTGAAGGAAAGAGTGTCATCATGGTGGTAGTTGATAGACTTACCAAGTATGCACACTTTTGTGCATTATCTCATCCATTTAAAGCAAGTACAATTGCTACTACATTTGTGGATAGAATTCAAAAGCTACATGGAAGCCCAAGGGTTATTGTGAGCGACAGAGATCCCATTTTTACGGGAAATTTTTGGACAGAGTTATTTTCTTCTTTGGGTACTAAATTAGCTCATAGCTCATCTTATCATCCTCAATCTGATGGTCAAACTGAGATCGTAAATAAATGTTTGGAAGGATATCTTCGTTGTTTTGTATCTGATAAACAAACACGATGGGTCAAGTGGTTACCTCTTGCTGAATGGTGGTATAACACTTCCTTCCATACTGCAGCAAAAATGACCCCATTTATGGCACTTTATGGATATCATCCACCATCCATCACATCATCTTTAAGGGAAGATTCGAAGGTTCAAGCAGTGGAAGATCACATCGAGCATCAGCAAGAAGTTCTCCAACTCTTAAAGGATAACCTGAATTTGGCACAAAATCGAATGAAACAACAGGCAGATCAACATCGCAGCAAGAGAATTTTTGATGTAGGAGATTGGGTATTTTACGGCTACAACCATACAAACAAATGTCCCTCAAGCAAGCTAAGAAGGATAATAAATTATCGCCAAAGTACTATGGTCCTTACAAGGTGTTGCAAAAGATTGGTACTATGGCATACAAATTGGAGCTTCCTGCTTCTTCGCGAGTACATCGAGTTTTCCATGTTTCATGCTTAAAGAAGGTTATAGGTGAAAATCTTCCAGTTCAAACAGTATTGCCAGAACTTGATGGGGAAGGGAAGATCATATTGGAACCTGAAGCAGTCATAGAAAAACGAACTCGACAACTACGGAATCGATCAATTTCAGAGTATCTCATCAAGTGGAAGAACTTACCCACTGAAGATTCTACATGGGAGGATGAGAATTTTATACGAAAGCACCCAGAGCTACTCAAGCGTTGAGGACAACACTTTTTTTGAAGGAGAGGGGCATGTTAGGTCCCTATATTACTAGTATAGTCCCTTATTGTTGTTAGTGTAACCCCCTTATTGTTATTATTGTACCCCTGTAACCCCATATTGTTATTATTGTGCCCTTAAATTATTATTGTTAGGTCGGCTAGGATTACATTGTGGCCCCACTAGGATTACATTGTGGCCCCATGGACTCCTATATATAGAAAGGAGGTTTTGTAATTTGTATCATCCAAGAATTGTTCATTCATGTAATGTGTTGGAGGTTGCCCCCTCGAAGTGGCTTATTTCTAAGGCGTTGATATCTCTTTTCATCTCTCTTTGGGCTGGGTTACATAACACAATTCCATGCTTACCTCTCACATGAAATTGTATCCACTAGTTCAACACTTAAGTGAAACAATTTTGGAGCTGATGGGTTTCCCCCACACCCAAGTCCAAAATACAACTCATCCTCTTTTCTCTCGGTTTGTAGCTGGATGATTATACATCATTTCTCTGTCTTTGAATTTAAGACCCAAGAAAATTACTTTAATAAAATTTATCCCACAAAATTTTATAGTGTGAATACATTTTTCCTTTTCAGGTGATAATTGAAATTGCTATAATTCATCACATTCACAATTATTAATATGTGAAATTGACACAGTTTCCTTTTTTTTCAAAGACTTACCGGAATTTATGCATTCACTTTTAATTGTATGTTCATGCTTTGCTAGTTCTCCTCTTCTATTTTTCTCATAGGTTTATATAAAATGGAAATAAATCCTAAAAGTATTCCAACTTTTTCCTGAATTATAAAAGGATTTCTTCTTTCCTAATGCATAAAAGCATTCTATTTTTTTTTCTAATAAAAGCAACCAATAAATCTCTCATGCTTTTATCTTTAATCTGTATTTGTTTTTTTTTTTTTCTTATGAGGGAAACATCACTTCTCCAAAAATTTTCCCAATTCTTTTACTCATTATCTCTAGACTTATAAAATATACCAACTGAAAGAATATAAACAATTAATTAAGAATCATTCCTCCACTGTCACAAGAATATTATTCCTTAAATAATTCATCAGGAAAATTGTAATTTATCCCTTCATACATTCCTGCCTAACTCTAGGTAATGGTTCCACAGTTACTAAATCAATCATTTAATTGTAATTAAAACTTGTACTTAACTCTTCTTTTCTTTTATAGCAGCATACATACCTTATTTATAGGATACATCTCCCACTTGCCCATATACTACTTATATCTCAAGCCTTGGGCGATATACATCTCATGAGCATGTATATATATCCACTAGGTTTGTATATATCCCATATATTTCCAAACCTTATTGTGTAAGTAACCATGATATCTATATCTATATATATATATATATATATATATATATATATAGCCTTAGCAATATTAATTTGATGAACATATGAATATATCTATGTATCCCTACATTATATATATTCTTATATAAGTTCAAAGGCTTTTTGACAGTGCTACCACATACTTTGAAATAATCCCTTTTATATTTTTTTCATATACTTGACTAATTAAGTTCAAAGGTGGCATTTATTTCCCTTCATATCACTTCATTCAGAACATCTATATATATATATTGTTACATATATATATTATATTAATATTCAATATCCTACCCATCGAATATTCAATATTAATTTTCAGTATTATATTAACCCCCTTTTTTTTTTCGTTCCATTTTCAAATCCATGACTCTCTTAAAACTATTCCCATTAACTCCCTATATCTCACCTAAATGTGACATAGGATAGTTGTATAATTTATATAAGATTTGTATGCATCTTACCTCCAAATTCATATATCACACCTATATATCATAGGGTGATTGTATATCCTACATACCATGGGTATATATCTTGTAACATATTTATTTTTTTATGTTAAGTTCATAACTCGCATATATGAATCGACATTTCAATATATTTACATGTGGATACCTTATAGAATTATTATAATTCTATGTACATGTATTTACTCTATTCCCTTAGGCCTCATATATTTATAGAATATATACTCCATACATTCTATATATAATATATATATATATATCAACCATATGGATATATCAATCATAGAGTTTCAACCCCCTAAGGTATTATATATATATCATACCTATCTCTCCATTTATTTCACCTGCAAAAAGATTTACATAGTTATCCAACACGCACATCAATTATATATATATATATATCGTGGATCTCAATGTATAATTCGAAGTCTGAAATGGGTCCAGCCAATACCTACGTATCTACACCGGTCTCGGCTTATGCCTCTGCATACAATTTTTCTGTATTTGCATTTCGCTCATACCATATGTCAGTGGCTCGGTCAACCTCCGATCATACCTACCCCACCCTTATAACTATGATTCTATACCGGGAAATTTCTCAGCCGATGCCACACAACTTGCAGAAATTATGTTTATCTCGACCACGTTTAATCCCGCGCCTAAGGTACGGTCTGACTCGTTTCTGCACTCCTAGCCTATCGTGCCTTCATTCTATTGTGAATCGACTAACAGGCTTGGCGTTATGATGGGTTCCGCCACAGTCAAATCTGACAGGATATATATTAAGCCGGCGGACTTTAATTTTTTTAATATAGACAACTTACACCATACGCGGGTATTGCGGTGCTGTGCACCCTTTTTCGGTAGGATTTCACGTCTGTGCACCACGTAAGGGTTTTCTTATTTCTGAGATCGAATAGGTGTTGGAGTGTGCCAGTGATGCACCAGAGGAGGCGGCGGCCTGCATCCTCCTCGGTCTTCTACACATCGTTCAGATCACCTTCAGGACCGAAGGACACACGCGTCCCCTACAAATTTACTCAGTCTGATTTACAAAACCCTTCTCGGGATTCAGCGATACCAGGGAATGACACGGATTAGGGTTGATTTTTTTTTTTTTTTTTTTTTTTTGAAATTGTACACAACCTCTGCAACGCCCTTTTAGTGTAGATTTAGGGTTAGGGCTTCGGTGCATGTTTTAAATCCTCCTTCGTGCATTATCAATTCATTTCCTGCGTTCGGCTCAAAGTTCTCTCTGTACAAGAGCAGCCCAGGTTTTAATGGACAAGCTCCAGGTTGTAAGAGCAGAGATCGTATTTTCAACTCCATAGAGCGTCTGTTTCCTAAGCAGAAAGTCGTAGGTTCGACCCCTTGAATTTCGCTTTTTTTTCTGTCCCATATACACGAATAGAGCCGAGTCGTGTTTTATGCTATTTCCATGCTTATGATTCATAGATTATAGAATGCTCGTGCCATTTTTAATTAAAGACCTATAGGTATGTGATTTTCGTAATTCAATTTAGAATATATATTGATCATCATTTAATTTCATAAACACGTCTTCATTTCCCTGTGGATAGGAATTTTTTTTGAGGTTTCAAAAGATTCCAAACATGTTACAGAGGATAAATTAATACAATACGCAGAAATACTTTTTAAGCACTAGGGTTTTGAAGTTCAGATGCTAACGTCTTAATTAGTTTTACCCGAACCTTACTACAATTTTCATATGCTATTGTACTAGCTTTCTTCCTCTCGACTATACAATAGGATTTTTCGATCCTAATTAAAATAGGTAGCACAGTTTTAAAGTAACAAAAGATAGCTTTATATACTTTTTTTTTTTTTTATAATAGAATGTATTGGGCTCTGATCTTAATATCTCCGCAGGTGTGGAAGCGGGTCGCCAGATCAGCTCTTCAGCAGATCTCGGATGTGGACCAACTCATAGACCGATTGGTTAAACGTTGTACTGGCAAGCGATCATTATAATGCCGAGAACCACGTATGGCTCATTTCCTCCATTTCGGATTCGTCTTGCCTCCGGTTAATTAATCGCCAGAGGTTCTTTATGTTATTTTCTAGCTTGGTCCCGTGTATAACAATACTGGAACCTCGCCGCCTTCGTAAGGTCTTTAACTTACTATGTATGTTTCGAAATCGTTACACCTTGACTACGAGTCAACAGAACCACCGTATTTCGTATGGTGGTCTGCTCAACCAACTATTTCACGGAATCGACACTTCAACCAGCTAATAATCTTTCCAGACGTTACCTATTATATTTTCCATTGTACTCACACTTGTCGATATTACAGTTGAGTTACACGCAACAAAGATCACAGCCGCGACATGCTCAGTTGGTTTTTATTTTCTGTGTATTGGTTGTTCTCGTTTATCTATTTCTATTCATCCGCAGTATAATGTCCTATATATATATATATATATATATATATTCGCGGCATGCCGAATTGACATCGCATATGGCTCTGTAAAGTTTTTCTTTACGCTATGACGCCCAATGCATACGATATACTTATTTTATGTATACCTAACTGTTTTCTCATAACCCCAAAACATCACGCACTTGTTACAGCGCAACTTGCGGCCATATTTCTTGACTGCTATGCATTTTTACCTCATAGGTATAGTCTCTTGATTGTAAAAATCCGTAGGTTATTTGACTAGAGGAACATAGCTTATGTCGCGATGGTGATATAGGTATTCCGGCATGTATTTGCGTTTTATATATATAAAGTAGTCGTCGAGTTTCTATAGGCCCTAATAATGGTTTACTTGCTACCGAAGGATAATTATACTCTTTTTGAACTTAAATAAAAGTCTGTGTGATACTCATATATGTGAATCCTTATATGATGCTCTCTTTAACCGAGCTCATTCCCTAGTAGTTCCTCTTTTTTTGTATAAGGTTTCGATTCAATTAGAACAAATTAGTTTTAATATTTCGGTTTTTTTTTATATGGATGTCATGCTTATAGATGACATGGGCTATATCGTTCTAATTCATTTGAATTCATATGGTAAAATTTTATAGGTAGGTAAAATCTTGCTTTAAATATAGATATGACGTACACTAGCTTTAAGAGAACAAGTTAACATTCAATGTTCTAGCATAATTACAAAATTGTTTTTGAAGTTCATTGTATTTATTGCCAAGTGTCAGAAAATCTAGAAGGGATATGTTATACCTCTAACAGAGTTATAAGCAGAAAATATTAAAGTTTTGCCGACCATGAACACAACCATACTAAATCATCTTAGGTCTTTTGTCCGTGACTTTTGAGTGCGGATTCTTTATAGACTTTCGATAATTAGATTTATGATATACTTTGCGCATTTTTTTCCAATTGCCTAAGGTTGGTTATAAGTTTTAGTTATAGAGTGCAAAGGAATTGATTGAGTTTATAACCCTCATCGCATTCAAGGTCAATTGATGGTTTTTAATAAGAGTTTAGAATATATGCTCTAAAGTTTTCTTTCCTCTTAATTTTAAATCGAATTTCAATGTACACCTATATGTACACAATAATATTTCACTCAAGAAATGTAATTATCAATGAAATTCTTTTGCTATGATACTTGTATTCAAAATTTTAGAAAAATTTTCTGAATACAATATAACCAAGTACAGCTTGCTAGATCATGTAAATAGAGTAGAAGTAAAGTCTTTTTATATCATTGGGAATTTTAGTCATTTATAACTTATAGTATCTAGCACATAGAGTAGAAGTATAAAGGTTTTTATATCCTATTCCATTTCTTAACGTATTCCAATGTCTTGTTTTCAATTGGAAGTAGTTATATCATGTACCCGTAGCCATAATGATTCTCCAATCTACTCATAGTAGATAATATCACATTAGTATCTAAGAGAAACAAGACAATAATTATTCATCTCTGGAGACTAAGAACTTCAGATCTAACCCATCCTTGGGTTAGAAGTTCTGGGGTTTCTACTCTATGGTTTTTTTTTTTTTCTGGACTACAACTACACAAAACCTGGAAGATGAGTACCTCAGTCTAGATTCTATTACATGTAGTACCAATTCTTCTTACTTACAGCTAATTAGATTTTTATATGTAGCCAATTCATACTGTAATAAAACATAATACAAGAAATTCAGAACATACCATAAAATCTGCAAATTGACCAACCTCCTGCTACATGTACGCCTGAAAGTATGTCCAAGATAATTGTATACTTGAAGTAATGTTTTTTTTTATTCATAAAATTTATAACAGTTAACCATTTCTTGGTGAGCACATATCTTGCCCAATTTTTGAACTTTGCTCCGATACCATTTGTCACGTCTCCCAAACCCCCTTTTTAACTTTTTTTTTTTTTTAATGGGATTAATAATATCCATTATACCTCATCCTCATGTTTACTCCTAAAATTCTTAACTCCTCTTCTATAATTATTCCATTTTACTGCGAATGAGATTAAGGCAACCTTCCCACTTCTCAGTTCATATAGTAGACTTATATACCTACATATTTTTCCTTGCATGTCTCAGGTTTTCTGTGCAGGATGATCACTAGGCCCTTCATCAAACTTCCCAGTTTGCTGGCCTGCGAATATGTTCAATATGTTAAAGTTTCAGCATCGAAGTATAGGTGTAGGCCTCCTCGCATACATCTATCTCTACGTAGTTCACCACCATTGCTCCACTACTTCCACAGTAGTTCTATGGATGGTAATTATTTTTCCCCCTTATTTGTTGTTATAGACATTAAACATGTGTGATAATAATTTTGTACATGATTGATGGTCCATGTGGCTTAGGAAAGCAGATCCTCATGTGATCGATTGGTGGTAGAGAATCTTGCCTTTGGATAGTTTAGAATTTTTCTAGTATTGGATCATCGTCCTTAATTAGGGTTCAACTTCTGCTAGGATGATTACACTTACAATTAATAGAATAATTTAAATTCTAAGTTTATTACCATTCTCTTCCTTGGAACATACATACGAACAGCTCGATTATCTCGAGTCTTGTTTCTTACTCTACGTTAGTGGTTACGGGGGTTCTGTGCCATCCGTCTTGTATGATAGGTTGTCTTGTATGCTAGGTTTAGTTGTTTAGAACTTACTGTTAATGGTTACTGGTTTGTTACCATTTTCTGTTTCTACACACAGAACTTAAATACTCCTTTCAAGGATATCAAGCTATACATATACATAGTTACTAGATTGGTTGGTTCAACAAAACTGTCATCTCAAATCTCATTATTTCCAGGTACTCATACCTACACCCAACCATTTGTCTCTATTGTCAATAGTTGTATTTGCAATTACATAATGTACTGAACCATTAATCCATCTAGCAGTGGCATACTGCAACTTAACATACAATTCATACATTCCCTAATGCCCTATAACATTGAAATGTCATAAATTTCATAAAAGCCTATAAGGTCACAATATCATAAATGGCATAAAGGAATATCATATCACAATTTCATAAATTGAGTAAAGGAATATAACATCACCATTTCATAAATTGAGTAAAGGAATATAACATCACCATTTCAGCAAAACCAAGATGATTAACACAGACTTACGGATATCTCCAAATTTATGCATGCACACCTACCATGGCCAGTCCATAACCTTAGAATCCTCTTTATCTCCCACGCAGTTCACCCACAGAAGCGGAGATCATCCCCCGGAACGGACAGCCTCGATGGGTACGGGCCGGCTATTTGGGCTGTGCTTTCCCCAAACATTTCTGGTCACAAAGTCCGAATTTCGGGATGCTTATTCTGTTTAACTGAAGCTTCCATTACGGGACTCTTTAAAGGCACTTTAAGATTTTCCTCGGCTTTTCAGCTTTCTCACCTCTTCCCAACTACTCCTCTTCATTGGGGAAATTTAGATTTTTCCTCAAAATCTAAATTAGAAATAATTTCTTTCAAGGATTTTTGAAAGATTTGGGTAAAGTCTTTTTCCTTTTCCATCACCTCATGGATTAGGCATAGGATCTCACTTTCTCATCTGGTCATAGTGCATGCATAATATTTTATTTATTTTTCATAATTAAGTATTTAACCATATCCACATAACAATTATCCATTGGGGTCCACTCCTCTATGGATGTATGTTCAAATGTCTAATTTGAAACGCATAGAACTTGGGGGAACATTACGGACGTCATGGCACCTCATGCCCATTCATCCACCATGTATAAGGTCAAGTTTTACCATACAAAATGAAACCCCTTTCACAGACAACTAGGTTTAGAAAGAAGATTGAAAGTGCACTATCGCGCCTCTCGCATTTGTGCCTACCATACCTCCATTAGCAAAATCCCATCTGCATACGATACTTTTTCATTCACTTCATCAACCTCACACATGATACCAACCAAGGGGGCCCCACCCTCCACAAAACACCCTACTCACATCATCAGTGAGAAAGCACTTTCATGTTTTGGGGCACTCGTCATTGTGTTTTGTACAAAACAAACCCCATTATTCTATTCTTTTTGCAAGTGTACAAAGACAACAAACAATGCACTACATCCCCCACCCACTCATTCATTTTTTCTTCCGTGGGAGCGGTCATTGAACAACCTTGGTCAAAGTATCACACCCTCACACAAAATCCACCATGAAATTCATAACCAGTTTATACCCACCCTGGAAGTCCTACCAACTCCAGGGATTTCCCCATCAGAAATAGTTATGACTACCACCAAAATGATTATTATACTTCGAACTTTGGCCACTAAATCCACATCATCAGTTTTCAGTCACCCCTCACCACCATGCCTATGTTAAACCCATCTCATCCAAGATCCTAATCCTCCATATCAGTGACCCCCTCGTTCATTTCAGGCTTCTTTTTTGTTGACTCCAACAACCATTTTTCAAAAAGGAAGTGGTAATTTGGATCACCCCTCTCCATAAAAGGGGCATCCTTAGGCGACACTATGGGAGACATAATTTCCCATAAATGTCATCGATCCTCCCCACATTCGACTACAACACATGCTTTCATCTCAATATGGTATCGTACCTTACAACCATTGCACTTTGATTGAATTCGTTAAAGACACGTACCTTTGTAAGTGTCTCTGTTAGCAATGCCTACACGGGAATGTCCCAGACAACACCTATGCGTAAAATGTGCAGTTACATGCCATACCAAAGTTATGCATATGGATACCACATTCCACCTATTGTCAAAGAAAAAATGCCCCTAAGGGTGTCAAAAGTCGTCGTCATCAACCAACAACAAACATATCACTACCATATTAGTGACATAGACAGAACATGTATCTGTCAAATAGATTTGTTTAACTAGCCACAACATCATGAGCATGGGACATGCCCACCTCATAGAAAAATTGTATATGTATTGTATTATATTTGCTTATAGGGGTCCCATAGGACATGGTTATTCTTCGAACTGGTGCGAGGTCTCTCAATTTTGAGCTACACGCGAGTCTCTCTCTCTCTCTCTCTCTCTCTCTCTGTACAATATATAGAAAATAAACTATAATGTATTTTGAGAGAGAGAAATATGATAATTCACACATATTGTCTCAATATGAAAATCAACCATGGTCAACCATGATAATTCTAGGGTTTAAAATATTTATCTTTGGGTCCATATACATCGCCCGTTTATAATATTCGTCCCCTCGGTGTAATGTTATTCCCTTGGGTTTTTAGTATTAATCTCATGGGTTTATTATTCCCATGGTTTTATAATATCGATATCTTTAGTTTACTAATATAAGGGTTCATATTCCTAGGGTTTAATATTATTCATAGGGCTTATAATATTAATACTTAGGTCTAATATAAATCCCCTTCATTTATAATCATGGTCAACCATAGTCCAATGTCACATTGTGACAAATATTTTCTCAATATGAAATTCAACCATGGTCCAACGTTACATTGTGACAAAGATTGTCTCGATATGAAAATTAATCATCAAGCATGGTCAGCCATGGTCCAACGTTGCATTGGGACAAAGATTGTCTTAATATGAAAATAAACCATGGTCAACCATGATAATTCTATGGTTTACAATATTTATCTTACGGTTTTAAATTATGCAGGGCACATGCACTACAAGTGTTATCACTGGAAAATCAGACAAGCAAAGATGACATTATTAAATGTTAGGCAGAAGGATTTATAGGGACGAGGCACACTAGAGGATCTAAAAAATTTTAAAAATCTCGAAAGTCAAGAGGAAAAAATCAAATTGTGCACCAAGAACACATAGAAAATGCATCTTGCACACCTTTTCTTCGACGGGTGCATTGGTCTACGCGGTTCCACTCAAAAATCCATCGGTCCACAGGTGGGTGGAAGTCACTGTTTGAGGTCCCTTGAGCATACTTCAGGAAATGGTCCTCCACTTGATGTTTGCAAGAGGGCAAGCCACCTAAGCCACCTTGCGACCAAGACTTAATTATCTTAAGAGAAGCAAGTAATCTCTATTACCCTTGCAACTTTTGGTGACCCTGGGCAAGCATATGAAATCTCCCTTCTGATAATTTGACACCTCCATTTAGTCAATCATTTAGTTTAATTAGGTGAAGTTGTAAGTGGCCTACTATCAACATATGATTTTCTTATTGCAAGGAACAATCAAAACATAGATTAATAGGGGACGTGTAAAGGATCACCACATATCCACATCTTAAAACTATGTGATTGTTCACTTTTTTCTCACACACTTCCACAACATAAGTGAAGTAAAGACTCCTCAAAACTAACCTAACTGAACTCATTTAATTTCCCCATAGGGGCCACAAGAAAAAATATAGTTCAGGTTAGGACCATGGGGGTAGGCATTCTATAAGTTGCCATGGTCAGTTTACATATTGAGACATAGAATTTGAATGAATAAGGAGATTTAAATCCATCTATCCTCCCACAGAAAATAAAACTCGAGCGCTACAGAGAGCCGATTTAGAGGGGGTTAAGCTTAGGCCCAGTGCGTGCAGTATTATTTGGGGCTTCCTGGCCCATCTAATGCTCGGTACTGGTAACTG
>JAXQQM020077535.1:0-25898 GCA_034641835.2 Pinus albicaulis | reverse complement strand
TCAACAAGATCTAAACTAAGAACTGGAAAATAGGCAATGAAACAGCTTGCCTCTATAAGATAGGAAACTGATTCATTAAGTTACATTTCACTTTTTGGTGAATGAATCTACTTGGATGAGTAAAAATGTGCCAAAATTACATCAAAGTTATGAAATTACATCAAGTTACATCAAGATTTTTACATTTGGAGATAAAAAAGTCAAACTGGCCAAGACTAGGCGAAAATCTGAGTTGCTGAGTGAAAACTAGGCGAAAATTCCCAATGCGCCGCGCCTGAAATCTCTATGTGTCGTGCCACTTTGGAGCTGATTTTGAGGGCCTTCCCAGAGTCCAAATTGAGTGCAAGATATATCGTTGGAAAGCTCTACATGTCTAATTTCCAACCCAAGTGGAATTTATAAATTTGGTTGCAATTTACCCCTCCAAAAATGAGTTTTCCCAACATTGCTTCCTGTGTGTCCAAAAGAGGGCAGAAAGGTCATTTTTAGGGTGTTTTTGACCCTTCAGGCAACCCAAAACTTGTCAAAATATTTAGGTAATGGGTAGGCATGCATAAATTTTGATGAAAAATTGAGAAATACAAAATTTTCTTCAAGAGGAGCTGCCAATTATAAGCGCACGCCAAGTGGCGCTATGCGTCCGGTAGGAAAATCTGTGTTAAGGCCAAAAAAATCAAAATTGAAAAAATGTGTCCCAAATTTCTTAAAATTTGGGCTGAGTGTCCTCCATCATGCACTATGCTGGACAAGGAAGCTTTGGCCAAAATTTGGAGTCGATCATGCCTTTTGCGACGCTTTAATGCCCTCTTTAATTTAGCTTTTAGGATCTTGATTCGTTCCTTGCAAACATGAGTTCTGGCCCAATAATGATTCTTCATGTGCCTCAACATGTTATTTTCCTTGTTGGCCTTCTATAACAGCTTCTCCAAGTAAATATTTACCCTTTCAAGCCAAGTTTCACGATTAGCCTCAATCTCTAGCTCAATGGTTGTCATATCGGTTTGGCTTCTTTGGGCAGCTTGCCGGTTTTGCCTTCATGTTTTTGAGCGCCATGGATGAGTGGGACTGATGAGGGGAGGGTTTGATGCTAGCTGTAGGATTTTAGGGAATGAAAGGGTTTAGGGGATGACATCTAGGGTTTTGGATGACAATTAGTGTTTTGGGGATATTTGACTAGGGTTTGGGATAGTGGGATTAGGGATTTAGGGGTAGTTGATTAGGGATATGGGAATTAAGGAATGAGTGGACGAAATGTAACGAAAGGGAAAAATGAAGGAATAAAGGAGTGAGGGAGTGAGAGATAGCTAGGAGTGGAATTGGCAGTGAAACATGAAATTTTCAAACCCTATGCAACTGGTTTTGGAAAGAAATGTAAAGAGGTAGGGTTTTGATTTTTTCTCATTAAATCACCATAAGCACCAAGAGAAATTCATTCATTGGTCATGGAGGGATGTTAAATTATTTGGGAAATGAAGAATTTAGAAATTTGAGAGATTTAGTGGAAGATATGAATGGATTTTAGGCTTTTTAGTCCAATGCGTAGCGCCTTTTGGAGAGGCTTTGAGGTCTTCTATGGTGTCAAAATTGGGTGATGAGAGTTCTAAATATTATTGAGTCTACGTTCCAACCCAAGTGGAATTTTTCAATTTGGAGTTCATTTGACCTCTCAAAAATCAAATCTCCCAAGACTGGTCAAAATGTGCAAAATGAAGCTGCCTCAAGGCAGAGTGCTGTTGCAGTCAACGTTTGACGGTCTTCCTCAACTCCAAATTGATCTCATGATAGCACATTGGAAATCTCTTTGTGTCTAGCTATCATTTGACTCATCAAGCAAGTAATTTTGCCAACCAAGCTAGGAGAAATCGTGATTTTCCCAAGGTCACTTCAGAGGTGCATCAATTCTCCTAAGGTGATTGTATTTTTGAAATTTCTCTAAAACCATGACACCTGTGTAAAAAGGGAAGGAGGTTTTTCTTCCTTGGCCTATTTTTGACAAAAACCTCTCTCATTTTTCCCAAATTCATTTTTTATTTCTCAGAAAAATCATTGGATGAAAACCTATCCCGATGTGTGGAACAAGGGATTTTTCGAAATGAAGCAAAATGAAGGGGATAAGGGGATTATAAATTCTTGAGAAAAATTTGGGAAGTAGGGAGGGATGTTAGGAAGTAGGGGAAAGTTTAATTTCAGAGATTGAGTGAGGGGAAGGGGTCCAAAAGGGAAAAACACAGGCCTAGCCTAGAAAATTGCCAAGTTGTAGCAAGAAATTAGGGTTTGTGTGAAAATGAGGAATTTAGGGGATCTTAGTGATGGTAAGTGTTTAATAAGGTAAATTAAGGATAAGGGAAGGTGTATGAACATCAGGATACAAGTTTTACTAATGATTTGAGCATCCAAGAGAAATTACCTTCAAAACCCTAAGAGAGGGAAATGAACCTTACCTAGGCACACCTGAAGCATGAACAAGGTGTAAAATGACCCAGTGGAACTTGAAATGATGATGAAAACCCTATGAATGATGGTACACTCAGCTAAATGGTGACATGGACTGACATTTGGAAAACTTTTAAAGGAGTGAAAACAAACCCTAGACCTAATACCTAGTGACCAAATTTTACTTGAAGACTCACTGAAATGACAAAATTTGACCTTGACACCTTAAAATCACTTTGTAAGAGCATGTTTGATCACTGGAGGAAGGCTGCAAAGACTGACACTAACATTGGCTCCAATGGGGATGGTATCTCCTTGGAGGTGCCAAGAACTACAGATCTTTGGAAAGCAGACAGTGCCTTCATCCATTGGGCAATGGAGTCAAAAACTCAAGCTGAAATGCATGACTGAAAACTGATGACTTGACGACACAAATTGACTCTCACTCAACTAAGAACTGACTCGATACTTAAACACAACCGACAAACTAGAAATATGCTCAATATGAATCTTATTCAATACAACCTACTCTAGTTGTTCCATTCATCACCTGATTAGGTGAAATGAAACAACCAAGGCAACCAGGTAAGTATTCCAGCTGCTATTTGAATTCTCCGCAAGTGCTCGTTTATGAACAACAAGAGAGAACTACTGAAAGACAACTCCCATGAAAACTTGTGAACAGATCCGTTGAATACTATGGATTCTCTATCCGCCTCCAAAAACACTGCATAAGGATCTTGAAGTTCATGCACACTGGGACTTAGCTCATCCAATGGATTACTTCTCTTCTCCTCATACCATGAATGCAAACTTTGTTTTGAGCTTTGTGATGAGACTCCTACTAAAAATGACAAAGAAACCAGCTGCTGGATCAATTTTATATCAGCACACGTTTCAAGCTCACATGTAGTGAATGGAGAAAGACTTTGACTGCAGACATCATCCAACACATCAGCTATTGGATCGTGAAAAACTTGAAAAGACTGCTGCAACCCATTTTCTATTGGTTCCGATGAGATTACATGATTTTCTACAAGCTTCTCATTTGAAGATTTACTATGCAATTTACCCTTCAAAAACTGAAATGATTCAAAACAAAATGGTATGGAATCATCTTGTATCATTTGATCATATGTGCCAGCTTCCAAGTCTTCATCTGCAACTTAACAATCAATGGCATTCGGGGGCTGCAAATCTGGATATGGGAAATCTTGAACAAGGTTTTTATTTCCCTCAAGATGGTCCAAATCAAGACTTGTTGACAGTTGATTTCTGATTGCATGGAAGTTGTCTCTGATGAACTGAAACGAATCAAAACAAAAAGGCAAAGATCCTTCACTTACTTCAAAATTTGCTGCACTTTCCTCGTCATTGTCATAGCTTATATGCATCGGTTGATCACTGTACTCGAGCTGCTGAAAGTGAACTTCTTCCTTCCACAAACTAGCTACTAATTTGTCTGCAAGATTAGTTTCTGTTTGGAGAACATAATCATCATCATACTGATCAAACTGAGGCAAATCATCAGCATAAAACACATCATCAAGCATACATGTCAAATCAACAGATCTCTCTTCTCCAAGATGATCTACAAAATAATCATTATCAGATCTATGACAACTGGGATAAGAAACAAAATGTTTTGGATCAGCAACTTGTTCTTCTTCAATCAGTGAGCCATGGGCTTGAACATTATACTCATTCCTTGTGGTGATCTTTTGCATCATCTCTTCCACTGCACTTACCAACATGTCAAGCTTTACCTCTAGAGATGTCGATTCCTCTGGATCTATGTTTTTCATCTCTTCTTCTTTCAACTTTGCCCTTCGGATTAGCAAATGAGCCTCTACATCTACTGCACTGTTCTGCATCTCTTCAAGTGTTGCAAGATTCCCTTCTCTCAGCTGAAACTCCATTTCCGGATCAAAGGCACCCGGGTAGTGCAAGAGAGCAGATCCAGGAGGAGGCCTTATATTAATCGGCATCAGAAAATTAACTTGGTTAAATCTGGTAGAAAACTATTGTACTGTCTCCCCTGGCAGTCTTTTCAGTTGGTTATACTCTTCTATAATCAAGAAAGGGTTCTGTCTGACCACCCACCTGTCGAGGAAAACTTTGACGAACTACTGAAAATTTGAGATGCTCGCATCAGGTAGGGTTTTGAACCAACTCTTGACTTTACCTTGCAAAGAAAGAGAAAAAGCCTAATACTGACATCCTTTTCATCAACTTCAAAAAGGTCAAGAAAAGATTCAAAATTCAGAACATGTCTCTCAGCAGTGATGTTGTCGCGTTCACCATCAAATCTTGGTAGATATAGGTCATGATTTTTAGGGAAAGCATGGGATATAGGAGGTAAAATCAGAGGCTTGTATCGATCTGGAATTTTACAGGGTATAGGGGTATGTACAGAAGGTATAGAATCAGTCTTGGTCTCTTGAGGTTCATCAGTTTGAAGTGGTCATCACAAGATTCAGAAGAAAGGACTTGATGAAGCTCAAAATCATGCAAATTTTTGGTATTCACAATATTCAAAGGGAAGGAATCAAATGCAGGTCGAGGATCTTTTCTCAAATACAATATAATTTGCAAAGCCTTCTTGATATTCTCGAGAAAAGAGAAGAAATAATTTATGACAAAGAACAAAATGTCTTGGATGAAATTCCAACTTGAATACCTGATCTTTCCATATTGTCCTTTCATGTCTCTGCTGATCAGGTTAATCCTTTTCCACCATCAAAAATCAGATCTGAATTTGATTAGATCTTACTGAGGAAATCGGATGTTCAGTTCATAAACTAGACTGGAGATTGACTGAAGGAGCATTCATCTACTTTCGCTAATGCAAAGCAAGAGCGTTTCGAAGGCTACCTGGCTAACTTCAGGCTCCGTCTGTAGTTTATAAAGCAAAAAACAAACTTTCATCTCCCCAGTATGGTCGCCACTATGTTATTGCCTAAATCTACCTTAGGCTGAAGGAAGGCAGAGTCTAGGGTAACATCAAACCACGCTTAATCTGGTAGCTAGCCCTACTAGATCAGGAGAGGGCTCTCTTTGGGTCAATATCAGCAAAAATAATCAATAAGGCTTGAGATGACTTGAAATAAAGGCTGATTTTAGGCTAGGTATACATATAAAAGAGTTTGATTTGATTTTGGGGGTTTATGTTGGAACTGCATGGCATGCATTTCTGTCCGAAATGATCGCTTTTGCAAGAGCCGAATGGGCATGAAGCAATTGTTTTGACGCTTGAATGGATGAAATGGATAGCTGCACCGGTGAGGAGTTGAAGAGGGCAAGCAATCATGAACTCCTCTTCAAACAGCTTGATATGGAAAATTAAACAAAAATTCAAGGCAGAGCAATACAACTAATGGATTCCACCTTGTCACTATTGTTTAATTGAGAAGAAAAGAGAAGGGAAAATGATACACACAATGACTCAAGAAACTTTACAATCACGCTATGAGAGAAACACAACCATCAAAACACAGGAGCCATGATCCTAAAGAGTGGCTCAAACTCAAAACATTCCTTTGCCAAAATGTAAAAAGATGAATGTACAATGAAGCCTTACAATCCTCGTTGTTTGGAATCCTCCAAATGACCTGAAAATACAAGATATAGACAAGCCTAACTCATTCCCATGCCTCTAGGGGTCGAGCTCACTAGTTTAGGAGCTGTTTCAACAAGATCTAAACTAAGAACTGGAAAATAGGCAATGAAACAGCTTGCCTCTATAAGATAGGAAACTGATTCATTCAGTTACATTTCACTTTTTGGTGAATCAATCTACTTGGATGAGTAAAAATGTGCCAAAATTACATCAAAGTTATGAAATTACATAAAGTTACATCAAGAGTTTCACATTTGGAGATAAAAAATTCAAACTGGCCAAAACTAGGCAAAAATCTGAGTTGCTGAGTGAAAACTAGGCCAAAATTCCCAATGCGCCGTGCCTGAAATCTCTATGCGTCGTGCCAATTTGGAGCTGATTTTTAGGGCCTTCCCAAAGTCCAAATTGAGTGCAAGATATCTCATTGGAAAGATCTGACTATATATTTTCCAACCCAAGTGGAATTTCTAAATTTGGTTGCCATTTGCCCCTCCATAAATGAGTTTTCCCAACAAATTTGTCCTCATCTCAAAAGAGGCATAAAGGTTTATTTTAGGGTGTAAGATGGATCTTCCTTTGTAGAGATACCTGTGAATCTGTCAAAATCTTTAGGCAATGGGTAGGAAGCCAAGTAATTTTGATGGAAAATCTCTATAATACAAATTTTTCTTCAAGAGGATTTGATGAGGCAGCTGCACAAGTGCACACGGCACCTTGCCAAGGCAATCCCATGGTTAAGGGCAAAATCAAATTTGAGAGACTGTGTCCCCAAATTTCTGAAATTTGGCTGAGTGTTCCATCAGGCCACATATGCTAGTCAAGGAAGCTTTTGGCCAAAATTGGAGGATACTTCATGCCTCTTTATACTATAATTCTCTCTTCTCTTTTAATTTAGCTTTCAGATTATTCAGATCTTGATTCGTCTCTCAAACATGAGTTCCGGCCCAATAATGATTCTTCATGTGCTCCTCAACATGCATTTTCTCCTCAAGCACTCTCTACAATAGCCTAAGTAAACATGTACCCTTCGCTTCAAGTTTCTAACCAGCCCACCCCCGCCCAGCGTGATTTCATATCTGTTTGGTTTCTTTCACTACTGCTTATCTCTCATGTTTTTGAGTGCCATGGATGAGTGGGACTGATGAGGGAGGTTTGGATGCCATTGATGGATTTTAGTGTTGGTGGTAGTTTTAGGGATGACATCTAGGCTTGGATTACAATATGTTTGGGGATATTTGACTAGGTGCCTGGGACAGTGTGACTTAGGGATTTAGTGGTTAGTTGATTAGTATATGGGAATTAAGGAAATGAGTGGATGAAATGTAATAAAGTAAAACAAGGAACAAAGGAGAGTGAGGGAGTGTGTTTGGCTAGAGGGAATCAAGAAAGAAAGATGCAATCATAAACCCTATGCAACTGCTTTTGGCAAGAAATGTAAAGAGGTAGGGTTTTGATTTTTTCTCATTAAATCACCATAAGCACCAAGATAAATTCATTCATTGGTCATGGAGGGATATTAAATTACTTGGGAAATGAAGAATTTAGCAATTTGAGAGCTTTGGTGGAATATTTGAATGGATTTCAGGCTTTTTAGCCCAATGCATAGCGCCATCTCAATGCGTAGCGCCAGTTACAAACTACACTGCAAACCACTGCCCAATGCGTAGCGCCATCTCAATGCGTAGTGCCTTTTTGCAGGAGGCTTTTGGAGGCCTTTCCAATGTCCAAATTAGGCATGGGATAGCTCGTTGGAAATATTGTTGAGTCTAATTTCCAGCCCAACTGGAATTTTTCAATTTGGGGTTCATTTACCCTGTCAAAAATCAAATCTCCCAAGACTGGTCAAAATGTGGAAAATGAGGCTACCTCAAGGAAGAGTGTTGTTGTAGTCAACTTTTGAAGGTCTTACGCAACTGAAAATTGAGCTCATGATAGCTCATTGGAAAGCTCTTTGTGGCTAGTTATCATTTGACTCATCAAACAAGTCATGTGGCCAACCAAGCTAGGAGAAATAGTGATTTTCCCAAGGTCACTTCAGAGGTGCATCAATTCTCTTGAGGCAACTGTATTTTTAACATTTCTCTAAAACCATGAAACTTGTGTAAAACGTGAAGGAGGTTTTTCTTCCTTGGCCTATTTTTGAAAAATAACTCTCTCATTTTTCCAAAATTCATCTTTTATTGCTCAGAAACATCATTGGAGTAAAACCTATCCCGATGTGTGGAACAAGGGATTTGTCGAAATGAAGCAAAATGAAGGGGATAAGGCACTTCTAAATTCTTGAGAAAATCTTTGGAATTAGGGAGGGATGTTAGGAAGCAAGGGAAAGTGGAATTTAAAATATTGAGTGAGGGGAAGGGGTCCAAAAGGGAAAAACATAGGCCTAGCCTAGAAAATTGCTAGGTTATAGCAAGAAACTAGGGTTTGTGTGAAAATGAGGAATTTGGGGGATCTTAGTGATGGGAAGTGTTTAATAAGGTAAATTAAGGATAGGGGAAGGTTTATGAACATCAGGATACAAGTTTGGCTGATGATTTGACCATCCAAGAGAAATTACCTTCAAAACCCTATGAGAGGGAAATGAACCTTACCTAGGCACAACTGAAGCATGAACAAGGTGTAAAATGACCCTTTGGAACTTGACATTAGATGAAAACCCTCTGAATGATGGTACAATAAGCTAAATGGTGACATGGACCGGAATTTGGACAACTCTGAAAGGAGTGAAAGCAAACCCTAGACCTAATACCTAGTGACCAAATTTTGCTTGAAGACTCACTGAAATGAAAAAATTTGACCTTGACACCTTAAAATCACCTTGTAAAAGCATGTTTGATCACTGGAGGAAGGCTGCAAAGGCTGATACTAACAGCTTGCACACACACTTCATCAAAGTCAGTAGGATTAAACATAAGAAATGTATGTTTCAAATACGAATGCAAAATTCCAATATACTTTAATAAATTTTTCATGTGTTTAATGGAATGTCAAGTGCTAATGCCTTCTTCCTGAATTCCTATGTAAAATATTGCACATTTTTTCCTTTAACTTGCCTTAAGTGATGCCAATTCATTAAAACCTGTTGTGAATATCCTAAAGGATAGAATTTATTTCTAAGAGCTTTAATAAATGTTGAACCTCAGGATTACCCTCTCCTTGACAGCTTTTCTCCCCTCATTCCATCATTTTTACATAATATCATAAACCCTAATCAATGGAGAATGCTAGTTTTTGTCTTAAGGATGCATTTAAATGTTTGACATATTATATTTTCATGATTTTTCTATTTGGATAAGTTTTTGCAATTTAGCTACATAATGTAGCCTATTCTGCAGCTAACTGTGCTTTCCGTAGCCACTCTTATGGTTTAGCAGGTTCCAGATGTCAGCTAAGGAATTGAACCACATGGGTGTTTCTAGAATCATGCCTACATGGATTCTATCCTACTCACACAGTCCATATCGACATAAAAAGGAGTCTAAGCTCATGGTCAAAGATACAAGTCAAAATACGCTACCTGCAGTAGTAGGACTTTTGATTTTCTCTTCGTAGCAAATCATGAGTCCAACAATCCTATTTCAATTGAAATTCAAGTTAGCCACATGTAGCTAGTTTAATTCGTAATCAGTTATGTGGTTTCCCTTTAAATATTGGTTCCACAGAACCGAGAGGCAGTTCAGTACAGTTCAAATTTCTAAGTGGATACTCTGTTTCCAGACTTTGTTTTCATCATAATTAAGAAGTTCAATTTTCCAATGATTGTTTGATTGCACTTTTAACAAGCTATAAGTTCAACCACATCAGTTGCAGAGTGCCCCTGCTTCTGAAGGAGATTTTTATTGTGTTTTCTAGTTAGATTTCCTTTACTCTGTTTTAGCAATTCCTGTTTATGTTTTAGTTTTCAAATAGTTTAATGATAAATTGCAGTTTTGCAGACTCACTCTTCCTAGACATTTCATGGAAATAGAAACTCTGTTTTCAAAATTGAATTAAGGATTGAAGTGCTAAGAAACCACAATCATTTAGTTTTACTGTTCCTGTATTTTATTTCCATTAGAATAGAGTTGTCAATTGCTGTGTCAAAATATGTTTATGAAAGCCATTTTCAATATGCTAATCCTACATTAAATGGTTAAATATATCACACATACAGTAGTTGAATTTATCTTTCTCATTGTCATTTTCTTGCCAAAGACTAAGGCATAATTGATTTTTCCGAAGGCATCTCAAGAGGTTAAATACTTTACATTTGAATGTTGCAGACAGGTCAATTATACATTAGTCGATTTTATCTAAATCTTGCATGCTTTTACTTTCAAGAACCTCACTTAATTGAAAACAATAATATTTCAAAAAATCACTCTAAAGGAATTGATCTGATCAAGTTTCAAGTTGGGATGGTTGAATGATTAATGGAATGCAATTTCTGAGATATTTATTTGCAAATTTTCTTAGTTCTCTAGTTCAACAGGTCTAATTATTTACCTAAAATTATCTCAAGAATATCACTCTTTACAAATTGAATAATTGGGAGTAACTAAACATACCTTATAAGTTTTCATTACATTTCTTGCTTGCTATTTTAGACATTATGAGATTAAAAGTACAAACAATTGCTTGACATCATCTCAATAAGGTCACACCTAATTAGTGAATGATTGAAGTAACTAAAGGTACACTAGTTTATTTTCCACTTTCATTTAAGATAGGCATTTTAATTCTCAATCTTAGTCTTAGAAATAGATCCATGGATTAGGACAAATAAACAAATTATATAGATGCTTTGTTTTCTAAACTAGGTCTTAACTAGCCCTCAGTTTTGGTTTGTTTTTTATGAAAATTAGATTAGTTTTGGTACACTTCATTTTCTTTATTTTAAAATTCATTAGATTTACTTAAGAATTTTCATAGCTTTAGATTAACCATTCTTAGATCTCAAAGAACAAAAACCCCCCTAAAAAAATATAAAACATAAAACAACGAAGTAAGGAATAGGTTGGTTAAGAACATATAGTGCATCACACTTCATCAGTTTACTAGCCCTGGTTGATAATTAATGACAACAATTTAGGACACTAAATTTACTAAACAATAAACTTATACCATGAGGATATAATTTTACCTTTATGCCTTTAAATATAATTGAGTTTTACTTTCCCACCAAATCAAAGTTCCCCCCATTCTAAGTGTAGCTAACTGAATTCTTGCAGAATCATCATCAATATTATGTATTCTACAATATAATTCAAGTTGTTTAATCCAATTATCTAAATTTTTAGGATTCATTTCACCATAATATATGAGAAGTTCAAACTTTACATCAAACTTCAGAAAAGGAGATTTCTTATGTTTCTTCTTTGAGTCAGAATCTGAACTTGAATCATCAGAAGATGATGAAGAAGAAGATGAATATGGAGGAAAAGGCGGTTCATTACCATTAGTTTGCTTCTTGTCCTTTTCCACTTTCATGCCTTTAGAAGATGAATATGGAGAAGGAGGATATTTGTCACCATCAATTTTATCCTTGCCCCTTTTCTCCTTCTTGCCTTTTGTAGTCGACATTGCATCTCTAGTCTTCTTGTCTTCATAGAGTTATACAATCATTATTTTCTTATTGAGGAAAATATTCTGAAATTTCTCATCAATCTTGGGCTCAAGAGTTTATTCTTCAGTTTCACCTACCATATTTCGAGAGCTTTTCCACATTATGATCTCTGGATCCGTCTCCTCAATTTTCCCTTATCCACATCGTGACCTAGATCTAGTCAACATTCATTGGCAAATATCATGTTTAGCATGATCAACCTACTCTGATACCAAATTATATGATCTGAAATTGACAGGATTGATTAATTGCACAATTGACTCAGGAAGCGTTTATGTGAATGAATGAAGAAAATTGACTTATTTTTATGCCTTGAACATAAACTTAGAGAACTAGAATGAAGAATAAAACAACAGCAAATAAAGACGCAAACACAACAAACATTTATTTCGAAGTTCGTCCCTCCTGGACTACATCTTTGGGTCCGCTTCCAAGTGGGTGTCCATTTTATTAGGAAATGATCCAAAGAGTTTCTTTACAAGATATTTCATCGATTGATCTATGAACACAGGCACTACTGGTTACTGTAGAAATAAATCTCTCTATCTCAGCTTTCCAATGCCTATCTCCGTTCTCTAAAAGGCCTAAGGATGCTTAAGTTACGCCAAAAAAAGTATCTGTTGTCAACTAAAAAAAATTGTTCTACCACTCATAGAACAACTCTCCTACACTGGTGTAATGGAAAACCTCTTATAGGTTCTAGGGAAGGTTCCAGGATCGAACCTCCCGAGCTATTCTTAGAAGGTTGGTTGTTTGTTAGCTTCTCGGGCAACGATGATTCAATACTTAGGTTCTCTCCCAAGTCATATGGCGCATTATTTTTAATTCATTAAACATATGCCATTTATGGATTACACATGGTGCATTTACTTTGAAACCTTAATGCAACAATTCATAGCATCATCCTATTGTTTTAACCCACTCATACTGGCGGATATCATTTATACATTCCAATGTATATAGTTTATAAACAAGGTTTATATATGAATCTGTTGCCCTATTCTCGGAATCCTTGTCGGCTTTAACTTTGGCAGTGAGTTGTTGTCACATGGAACCTATATCCGGTGGTCGAGCCACCTACTTGCAACCTCCACACTAATTTCTCTGATGATGGCTTATTTGTGCCACATATATGCATTGTTTATCAAACCATTAGTATATTTACTATTTGAAATCTTCCATATATACCTTAGTCTTAGGTTTTGACCACATCCATATTCTGTTCCAATGTTTACCATAGTCCTTTTTACATAGTTTTAATACCAATTCCATTGCACAATACCATAGTTTTAGGATAATGCGTTAATACATAGGTTAATAATGTCACATTTTCTTGAATTTTGCTCTAATGTTTACCATAGGTTTTAATACATTTTTTCTCCAACAATTTATATGATTTAATATATAACCATAAACTTTGGCATATGAAACCATATCTCCACCTTTTTCCATAGTATATTTTTAAAAATATGTTTCACTTTTGCACTCACCGTGGTCCTTAGGGATATGCGACAACCATGTAGCATAGGTTAAACACACAATTGTTTCCATAGGCATATTTTGACATTAAAAAAATGTGTCATTACTAACTTAATACACCCACGACCCGAAAATTCAAACTCAAATCTCACCATGCATCTGAAACAACTGCACATGTACCTTTTGTTGGTGCACTAAGATGACTATGAAAATTAATCTTAATACCTACATTAATTATCAACCAAGGATTCACCTGTTTATTTCAAGAGTGTTGGCATTGTCTGTGTAGAGTGAAATCAAAAGCTATTTAGGAATAAATGATTCTAAATCGTTGCAATAACTAATCTCTATCTCGAAGTTCAATTTGGAATAATAAAAAAGAAAACCTTAAAGCATTTATAAATCATAAATATTGATATAATCAAATGACTATAAATAAATTGCATCCAAACTCATGAATTGGAAGAATTACACTTAAAGAAATATTTCCTAACAATTATCTACTGAAAAGAGAAATTACAGTAAATGAACATCAGTAAACTATTCAAGCCTTTAATTAAGAATAACAATAATCAATCATCAGATATCTATGATAACAACACTCGGAAGGAACAACAATAAAATGTAATGCTAATATGAAAAATTCATTAAAGAATGATATGAAAATGTAAGAGTAACACCATCTAAGATTTATCTCAACGGTAAAGGTAAAATACACAAATGAATTCTAACATCACACAACGATCGAAATAACAAGATATAGTAATTAACAATCACAAATATGACATAAATGATTATGGCACAAAAGAAGCATCAAGTCTCCTAGAAACCAGGCCCAAAGCCTCCAGAAGCTACTGTTGGGAATACTCAGAACACGATTATGAAGAAATCATGCTTTTTCTCTTTAATCATAGTAGTAAAGATACAATGTCACTGTAGTGAAAATACTTTGTCTTTAATACAAATAATGATGTCCAAACGAAAGTTACAACTCAGAAGTTAACTCCCCTTATTTTTCACCTATCAGCCTTATACAACCAAATGGTGAACTAATAGATGAGAGTGAATCCCGAGGATCAGGAGATTCTGAGGATTTCGCAACTAATAATCGGATTTTCACTATAGAATTAGCTTCATTCTCCTTTTCTTCTGCTAGCCCGTGCGATCAAGAGATGGATATTTTTCTTTCTTTGGTCGTTGTTGTTCCATCTTTTGAACAAAAATTGTCCAATTATGATTTCTGCACATAAACGCAAGAAAATTTTAGTCTTTATGCTAAAATCACACAATTTGTTGACAATTGATTTTATTCATCTTTCACAATCTTTTATTCTAGATTATTCCCAAAAACGAAGATAAATACATAAAATTAAAAGATTAATTAAGCTAATATGAGGATAAAAACATATCTTTTCCATGACTCAACATAATCCCATTTACCTTTTTGCATGTCCTCATGAAACAAGTAAGATAGTTGTAGTGTGAATTATGTTTTAGTGTGAATTATGTTTCAAATAGTAGGATAAACTTCTTTCGGGATATAGCCCAAAACTATTCTTCTATTTAAGCATTTCAAAAGCACGCTCCCGACTTTTAGGTAAAATCATAAAATCAAATTAATATCCTTTAGGGATACTGTGAGTGAATAGACACCAGAATACGATCATACATAGGAAATTTTCTCATAGATGACCTTGTTACACATATTCAAACGAGCAAGTAGGCAACCTGTGTCTCTCAGGGAATCAACGACTCCCAACTTTTTAAATTGTTAGTGGAAGCTTTCCACCTTTGTTTCACTCCCAACACAACATCATCTTTAATGTCCTGGAAATATTCTCTTCCAACATGTATAACATATTTATGGAGAGGTCCCAATGTGGCCGCAACTCCTTGTTGTTCCATAATCCTTTTGTTCTGGATGAAAATGTGTAAATATTTAGTGGGTTCTCCTCTAACCCATAAATCTAGACCATGCTCCCTTTTTTGAAAATATTATAGGCCTTGGCCCATTCACACTGGTTTTCAGCAAAATAGAGGAAGGCTTTTAATTGAACATATCCAATAAAAGGACTAGGATTAGCATCCCTTTCATATTCCAAGAAAAACTTATGCAGGTATAATTCATAGAGAAGGTGTTTTACCTTCTCGTCCTATTCCCTGCAGCATTGAAAAAAATTTGAGGTAGTCTTGAAGTCAGAAGGTTTACCAGCCCTGATAGCTCTAATATTCAGTAATAAGTACCTCTCTGGTAAAAATAAGGCATAATTGGTGGCTGGTGATCGATAAGAAAAAAAATCAGAATAAATCGAACAAATGGTTTCAGTTTTCTCCATGGCCTTTTGAAGCTGGTTCTCCATTTTCTTTACTTTCTCCTGCTCATTTCCGAGACTAGAAAAAGTCTCATCTTCGGTTGCAGTAAGTGTATCCAACTAATTTAATAATTCATGGTGTGTTTGTAAAGGTACCACTTCTTTTTAGTGTTGAGCCAACACTTTTTGGGTCCTTGTTAATTCATTTTGCAATTTCAGAATAAAATCTTCCCCTACCAAGGGGACATGATGAGGCGTTTCCTCTATCTGAGCTACATTGTCACATGTTGTCACCGAATCAGTATGAACAATGGTTTCCATAGTACTTTCTGTCTCTTTAGGAATACAACAATCTAAAAAATCTATTTTAACATCAACACTCATAACATTAAAAATATATATATATATATTTGAGTCTCCATTGAACAATCACAAAGATTTTCATTTTGAGTTCCAATCTCCTTAGTGGGACATTTCTCTTTCTAGGTACCAATGGTTTCTAATTCCACTTTCTGCTTTCAGTTCATATATGCTTCCTTAAACCATTTTATTAATCTTCTAATCATTTTCTTCAATTTTCTATTCTTTTTCCTCAACCTTTTCAGCCTGGCACTGTCTGCATCAGTCTTCTCCTCCTCCTTTATGGGGTTTTTGATTGGAGAGGGAAAAAATATGTCCATTTTAGGTAAAAGGGAGGTTGTTCCAATGTTAGGGTCATGTTCCAATGGAACAATGTCTCTTGATTGATTTTCTAATTCATAATTTTTTTCTACATGAGTTTCTCCCTCAGGATATTCATCTATAAAGGGAATTGGTTCCCCTTACTTCTACAACTATTCCATTCCTTCAGTAGGGGGGAATTTTCCATGTGGAAAGAACTACCTACAAAGGCATACTGGTTAATTATATTCTATTGACCTTGAAAATGCTCAAATTGGCCTCCTTCCTTAAAGAGTGTTCCCAAATTTTCTAACACTCGGGCCATCTACTCCTCGTCATCTAATAAAACAGTGTTCTAAGGGTTTGCACGGGTTGCATGAGACGACCCTGCTTCATCTATTAGGTTTGTGGTATGCTGTCATGAGCTTAGCCTCGCAGAACGTCTCCATTTTTCTTGGCAAAAGGCTAAGGACGAAGTACTTCTTTTTCTTGCTCTCTTTAGAATTTCTACCTCTTGAGTTTGTTGTTATAAGTCATAAATATTCCTATCATCTACCCTTGCCTGTTCATCTGGGTTTTCCTCTGATAGGGGTAAAGTAGGATTCACAAATTTATCCCAGGTCAACTGCTGCTGGGAAATTTCATGAATAATAATAAGCTTAATCAAGCCATGATGAGTAATGGTAGAATGTGGATTTTTTAATTTTCTGACTCGACTAACAACATCATGCAATAAGGAATTTAGAAAGTACGACATTTTAACTATGATTTTCTGTCTAAGAATTGCTAACAGTTTAAGTTGTCGAGGCTTTACCACATCTTGACGACCATCGCAAGTTAGGTATCTCTGAACGGTGGTCGCTAGTTCTCGCCATGGTTCCTTTAATGATTTTGGGTGAACTCCTTTGCCTTTGTGTATTAGTTCCTCATCTGGATCCTTGAATACTGTGACTGCTTCATGCAATGGAACATGTTTATCAATCCATTTTGTGCCTTCCGCTGGAAGTCCTGAGACTTTAGTTATGACTGATTCAAAGACTTATACTTCCGCCTTTTACAGATATGCGCCCATTCTGAAAATTTTGTATAAATTCAAGTGCTATTTCGTTATGGAATCCATGTAATTTGACGAGGTATTGAATGCAACCGGCGCACTCAAGAATCTCACGAGCCTACTCCGTTAATCGTAATATTTTAGGTTCAATGCGGATATATTTCCTCCCATATTTTTTTGCACTATTGTAGCTTAATTCACACCTTTTCATGCACTTTATCACAATTAGAAAATTTGGAACAACAACAAATACTACATATAAAGCTTTTGATTTGGGAAATGTTATCTTTATATAAAGGCATAAATAATAATATTTTTCGCATCAGCAAGGTTTGGCAGAGTTCCGTAATTATTTCACATGTTGTTCCATAATGTATACCTCCCCCCCTCCAATTAGAAAAGGGTGTCCACGTCCGCCGAGCACAAGAAAAGAGAAAAGGATGATGTGGCTTCATAAATGCGGCAAAAAAATAGTCACAGTAGTAGAAATACAACATGAAGCAGTCAGAGCAGTGCTAACTATAAATCATGGAAATGGTTTAGAAATTGACCGAAAAAGGAATAAAGCAGAGAAATAATCATTATGGAAATCATTTTCCTTTGGTGAACAAGTATAACGAAGCTGACAAGGTGATTAATGATAATGACTATTGGCATCAATTTATCAGACAATATTAATGTAATTCACATAAAAAAATAGTTTACCATGCATATTGGTTAATATAAATGTAAACATTTTTCAAATGGTAAATTCATCTTTGGAAATGAATCAATGGAAATATTAGGATATAGAACAATTGGAAATGTAAAATAGAACTTCAATACCACAAGCAGAGCCACTGCTACCAACAGGCATCTATAGCCTCGATAGATTTTCCTTTTAACCCAAAAATGAGCTAGGATCCTCCATTTATGATTTAGATGATTTTTTTTTTAATTTATACAAAGGGGTCACTGTGTTGGCTTGGTAACCAAATAATCATAGTGCCGTTCACAAGGTCATAAAAAAATTATCAGGTCGGCTCGTGATGAGACCTACTGTCCTTCCGAGAATTAGACTTTCTAGAAGGCCATTACCCTGGTGTGGTGGCCATTATGGGAATGTCACTTGTTAAGATTCTTATGATCATGGTAGGTTGGCCCGTGATGAGACCCCCTATCCCCTTTGAGAAATCTTATATTATATTTTTAAAATGCATGTTATAAGTGGAGGGAGGCTCACAAAATCCTTAAGAGTTAGGGATGGTGTGAGAAGCAAAAGAATGACAATAAATTTATGCTTGTATTCATATATCATCATACCAAAGGGAATTATCAATTGAAAGTCTAAAATATAAACCATCATGGTATTAAGGTAGTGAATCATTTTATAACACATCCAAAGTGGAGATATCTAGCAATTCATTAAAATGGATGAACGAGGTCAATTTCAGAATAAACATAATCATCAAAGGTGTAAAAATCATAATGTTGTTAATATAACGGTTTTTTTTTAGCTTCGGTGTAACTTCCCAACCAAAAAGGTGGTTTTCATAGCAGAGAATGTGAGAGAAAATATGGTTGTTCGATATAATATTGAAAGATAGTTATGTGGATATTGGAAGAGCATCTGTTCGTTTAACCGAAAAACAACTGTTCATTTTATTGAATTGCGGCTGTTCACTCTATTGAACAACAATGGTATGTGAAAGTTGTCAAAAAAATAAACTGTAGCTATTCATTTTACTGAACAATAGTTGTTCATTCGACTGAACAACAACTTTTTATTTTATTGAACAAAATTTTTTCACTCTTTTGAACAACAACTGCTCATTTTTATTGAACAACAACTGTTCGTTTAATGGAACATCGGTTGTTCATTTTATTTAACATTTGTTCAATTTATTGAACAACATTTTTTCATCAATTTTGAAAAATGACAACAATAGTGGAAAACTCAAGCCAAAGAAAGAAAAGAAACGACAATTGTTCACTTGGAAGGAAATAGTAGTTGTCCAAGGAATTGAACAGCAACTGCTAAAAAAAATAACGTGAAGCAGCGAAAAAGGAATTGTAGTTACTTTGTGTGTAAGAAACGGTTTCAAAGAAAAAATCCATGCATTTATATAGCAATGTTTTATTCTAAAAAAACATAGAAATGAGAAATTATAAACTAGCTATGTAAAGGAAACATATACATTATTTACAACTGAAAAGAAACGATTTTTACGTAAGTAAAGCTATTGGGTCATTACTCCCAACAACTAAAATTTGCATAGTTGGATCATTGTGTACCTATTGGAAAAAAAGACTCTTTGGTGAGTGGTTTTTGATAAAGACGTACTTAGTGTCCATTCACCCAAAAATAAGAGCCAGACCCATCGATGGTAGTTAGAGTTAGAGTGCCATTGTTGTGCACTTCTTGAATTTCATACGAGCCAAGCCATCTTGTCTGTAATTTACTTGGCAAGTCTTGGAATATGGAATCATAGAGGAGTGCCCAGTCTCCTTCCTGAAATGTCTTACTTTTTATGAGATTGTCATGCCACTTAGCCCATTGCTGCTGAATAATTGTTGTGCGTTGAAGGGCAAGTAACCGTGCTTCATCTAATTCATTTATTTGTTGAAGTCATTTAGTTTGGGCTTCTGTCAGGTCTAGTCCCACTTCTTGGGCTGCTCTGAGAGTCTTTATTTCAAATTCGATAGGAAAAATAGGTTCTTTGCCAAATACAAGTTGGTATGGGGAATAACCAGTAGTATTCGCCATGTTGTGCGATAGGCCTACAAGGCCTTTGGCAGTCTAGTAGCCCAATCTCGTCGATGTGTTGAAACTGTTTAGGTCAAAATTGCTTCAATGACCTTATTGGTGCTCTCAACCTGCCCGTTCTCTTGCAGGTGATATGGAGAAGTGACTCTATGTGTGATATGGTGGTTTCGTAGAGTGGCTATAATATTTTGTCCTACGAATTGTGCCCCCCCATCTGTTATCGCTTCACTAGGTAAACCTTACCACACAAATAACTCAAAAAGGAAATTAATTACAGTTTCTTCCGTAGCTCTTGGCAAGACTATTGTTTCTACCCACATTGTTACATATTATTCTGTAGCAACCAGTATGTAGGCCTTTTGGTTTGATGGCAGATTGAATGGGCCAAAAAAATCCAATGCCCATCGTTTGAAAGGTTCCATTACCAATTGTGGTTGCAATGGCATTTCATCAAATTGCCCAGGATGACCTATCCTTTGGCAGCTATCAAAAGCCTAGACATACTTCTTGGCATCTTTAAATATAGTGGGCCAGTAATAGCCCATATGTAGTATTTTATGTCTAGTTCTGTGATCTGCAAAGTGTCTTCCATAAGGATTTTTATGAAAAGCCTTAAGGATGTCGTAAATCTCATCTTCTCGCATGCACCTACGTATTTGCATATCACATCCTGTGTGAAAAAAGTATCCACCAATCCAATAAAATCGAGCACTGTGCTGGAAAATCAACTTCCTCTCTTTAGTTTTCAATGCTTTGGTAGTTTTCCTACCACCAAATATTTTTCTACATATGCATACCACAGTGCCTTAACCATTAAGAAAAAAAAAAATTCATCTGGGCACTGATCATCTACAACTAGTGGACCATTCGTCTTCAAAACTCGTGACTGGGTTTTCCTTTCCTAGATGGTCTTTAATGGTAATATCAAATTCATACAAAAGTAATATCCAATGGGTCACATGCCCATTGGTAATTGGTTTATTGGCTAAGTATCTAATGGTGGAATGATGAGTGTACAGAAAAATTTGGGAGCCTGTTATATAATGTCTAAATTTATTTATGGCATAAATGACAGCTAAAAATTCCTTTTCTGTTACAGTATAGTTGAGTTTAGGAGAAGTGATATTTTTTCTAATATAATAAATATCATAGGGATTTTTTCCCTCCTCCTTCCCAAGGACAACGCCTATTGTTGTGTCTACCGCATCTGTAGAGATATGAAAAGGTAGCTCCCAATTGGGTCCTCGCAATATTGGAGCAGTCAAGACTAATTTCTTTAGATTTGTAAAAGCAATGTCACATTTATCAGACCATTTAAATTCAAAATTTCCTATTAAATCATACAAAGGCGCAACAATTGGTGATATTATTTATAAATCTACGATATTATCCTGCATATCCAAGGAAGTTACGTACCTCAGCTTGAGTGCAAGGTGTAGGTAGTAGAAGAATTACCTCTACTTTTGCTGGGTCTACCTGTATTTCAGCCACAAAGATGTAGTGTCCTAGGATTACACCTTCTATCATCATCGTGTGACATTTCTCGTTTCTTAAACACATCCTAGTAGCGATGCATCGTTCCATAACTTTCTTTAAGTTTTGTAGCACTTGGTTGAAATCGTTCCCATACAGGGTGAAGTCATCCATGTAAACTTCAAGTCCCTCATTTATTAGATACGAGAAAAATGTGTTGAGTAAATTTGGATCTGGTTGTAGCCTCTGAAGCCATCAAGAAAGGAAAAGAACTGTTTTCTTTCCAGCGTATCAAGAACTTGATCAATAAATGCAAGAGGGAAGTGGTATTTTTTCATGGCATTATTAAATTCCCTATAGTCCACACAGATTCACCACTTCCCATTCTTTTTGGGAACAACTACCAATGGAGAGACCCACTTACTATTCGAAATAGGAAAAATAAAATTCACATCCAACAACTTCTGAAATTCTTCTTTTACGATATCCTTGAGATGCGGATTCAATATTCATTGAGGTTGTTGGATAGGAAAGGCATATTTTTCGGTGTAGATGTGGTGTGTACATAATTAAGGGTCTATTCCCTTCATGTCTGGATAATCCAAGGAAAAATCCCCTTTATATTTTTGCAGAACCTGAATAACTTTTTGTTGTTGATCACTATCCATATTATCATTAGTATTCAAAAACTTTCTCGGTTCAATCTCAACAGGCCTTCTGTTATGAATATCAGTTGTTGGTATATGTTGATCATCGACATCTTCCGAAGGATCTTCCTGGGTTTCATTGTCAAGAATCGCTTTCAACATTTGAAATTTCACATTTTTCACAGTAGTCGATTGATTAATAAAATTATTAATTATATCATCTTCAATATCATTCTTGAACTCAAGTGCTTCTGTTACTGTAAGAGGTGAAAAAATGTTTCCTTCTAGGTATGTAGGTGGATTTTTATGAGTTTTTAGGATGGGCAATATTGGCTTAGCAGGGGGATATAAAACAAGGTTTTTTTATAACATTTCCTTTTGTAATGGTCATGCTACCAGCACGACAACCTATATAAGCATCGACTATTGCTAACCAAGGTCAACCCAGAATTAAAGGGTGTCCATCTAATCGAATTCTTGGGTTGATAACTAGAAAATACACTGGGTACTCCCATGAGTCAAAAGAAACAATAATGTCCTGTAGAGTTCCCTCGAGTTTAACGACAGAACAATCAACAAGTTCTAGCAAAGTAGTGGTCAGTTCCAGAGTTGTGATACCGAGTGCCTCACAGGTTTTAGTTGTTAGAGTGTTAATGGTTGCACGTAAATTGACTAGTGTGTTCAGAAAAGAGCGGCCATATATTTGAACGGTAACTGTGGGATTCCCTGGATCTTCGTATTTTACTGGTGTTTCCCTACCTAGAAGCATATCAGATAAAGTCCCTACAACATGGACGGTTGTTGAATTTTGTGGTTTCCTTGTAGGATTTTTCACACATAGTTCTTTAATAAGAATGTCTTGAATAGTCTAGAGGAGCGGAATTTTAATACTTAAAATTTTGAGTTCCCCTAAGAGATCAAAGTCTAGATAAACAATGGGTTTAGGTATTATTAATATTTTAGGGAATAACAGAGAAGTGATTATAATTTTTTCAGCAACTTGTTGATCGACTGTGTCTCCTCCTTGTTTTATTTCTGTGTCAGTCGCAATCGAGGGTTTAGTTATGGCAAGGGTTTCCGTCTCATCTTGTTGTTGGTTTTTATTTTCCTCAGGGGTAATGATACGTCCTGATATTAGCCTATTTTCATTGCATTCTATCTATTTTATTTCAGGATCTGAATTTTCAACAAACTATATCAATTGAACTGGTTTGTTATTGGGATTTGGGTTTGGTTGAGATGGAGGTTGGGGACGCATAAGAGGTTGAGAATTTTGTTGCAATGTATATGGAGATGGTAATGTCAGTTGAGGTTGAGGACCCGTCCCCATAGGTGGATTAGTTATCCCCAGAGGTCACTGCCCATTTGAAGACCGGTTTAGATTTTGTGATGTGGAGGCAGGCCACTAGGATGGGTACGGATTTTTTTTCTAGAAAGGAGTAGAAAAATGAGAATTTGGCCAACCAGTGCTTCGAAAAGGTTGGTTTTGCAAAGGTGAAATAGGAAATTATTAAGACTTACAAGTAGAGAAATTTGATTGGCCTTGCCACGTTGTTCTAGAATTCATTTGCTGATTAAATGGTGGAGAAGAAAAGAATAGAGGATGGTCTTGTGACATACTTGTGGGTTGGGCTTGCCACTGCTGACTTTGGCTCATTAAGTATATTGGTTCTCTCTTTTCTTCCGCCTCTTTAAAAATTTCCTTTAATCCTGGAAGTGATGGGAATTGCTCAGCAACATGGTCCTTAGTGCATATGGCACATGTCTGGACCATGTCCAACGAAAATTCCCTCTGACTATGCTTCCTTCTGCATCGTGGGCAGAAAATTGATAAATTTTGTTCTGCTATAGCTTGTTTCTGTTTGGCTTGCAGGACATCCAACTGTGTTGTGAGGGTGCCCAGGATATCGGTTTTGTAATCTTCTAAGAGATTTTTTATTTTCATCCGAGTTATGCTGCCACCAACAACTTTATTATTTCTGGCGATAGTATCTCGTCTAGTTGGCCGGATGCACGTACTGCCTCGAGAGCACCTGATGCACAGCTGAATAATGTCATCATAATTTTCCTGAAAAACATCTCCTTTCCCCATTAAATTTAATGTTTCTATCCATTCATCCTTCATCCCTTTTATCATAGTTACTTTTAAAACATATTTAGATAATGCAACATAAGGAGACCTTTGTAAATTATATAGAAACCATTCAACATATTCTTCTAGAGTTTCATTATCTTTTGTAGTCATATTAAAGATCTCATCTTTAAAATATCTAGTCCTGCAGTAATCTTGATATTTAGTGAGAAAAGAAGTTTCATTTGATCCCAAGAGTTAATAGGTCCTCCACCAAGCCTCATAAACCATCGCAAATCTTCTCCCTTTAATGTAGAGGGAAATAGTTTTAGCTTTTGGGGATCGGTGGTATAATCATATCCCCTACATAAAACATCAAATTTGAATAAGAAAGCATCATAATATTTCGAGGTTAAACCATGGAAAGTAGGTATTCTCTGCAATGGAATTTATTTCATGGGGGAATTAGCAACTCGGTCGATGATAGGATACTCCAACGTCAATGTTTTTCCCTGAGGTTGATTATGCGCCATCTGTTCAAAGATGTGTCAATAAAATTTAGGAATCTCTTGGTTTGGAAAGTTTGTTTGGGTAGGACTGGTAGACAGATTTGGAAGGGGTCTTACAACATTACCTTGATATGGGATATCAGGTATATTTTCTTCAACCAATATCTTAAGAGATCTAGGTTCTGGTGACTGTATATCTTCTCCTACAAAAACACTAGTCTCTCCCTCTCCTTCTTGCAGATTACACGAGTTTCCCTCTTATGAAGGGTTAGAATGCAAATTTTCTGTAGCGTGAAATATCTATTCAGACCCTTTAGTTTTTCTATGGATCTCTACGTGAGCTACACATGGTGAGCCTACTTCTTGAGTGATTACAATAGAGTTTTGTAATATTTCCCATTAGTCCTAAGCTAATGGGAATATTCATTTTTGTTTTATTTTTCTGTTTCAAGAATAAAAATGTAAAGGAGGTCCATAATGCTCCTAAACAGTGAATAAATCAATGCCAAAAGTAAAAAGACTAAATCATGGCTATTTAAACAAGCACCCTTAGGTGTGAAAGGGGTTGGATATTTTGACTGGGTCAACCTTGACCAAATATACAGCGTTTTCTTGGAGGAGTGGCCATCAATGAGGCACATCGCAGTTTTAGATGGAGATGGCTTGTGTGAAAGAAGTGATTTCATTGAAGGTGGTTTAGGGTTTACAAGCTCTTAACTTATAAAAGGAAGAGGATGGCAGCATGAGATGGTTGTTGACGATATTTTATTTTCTGAGTATATTGTCTGTTTATACATATCTCATTCTCTTGCTGTTTAGCTGAGAATAATGATGTTTAGCATTGGGTGTTCTTGATCGGGAATCCCACCTCTTCCCATTGAGTAGCTCTTGGGAGAGTCTTGTATTGCATAGTCCAATATCTGGCTTGAGGCCAAGCTTCTTCTTCCAACTACAACGTAGATCCTATTTAGGGTTTGGTTGTCTTTGAAAGCTGCAACAGGTGGAGGCTAGATCTACTCAGATCTAGGTCATTTCAGTGCCCTTTTTCAGTGGAGGAGGCTTCTACTCCATTGGGAGGAGAGTCTTGGAGTGTTTGGGCTTCATTTTCTGATCTTGGCATGTGGCCAACCATGTTCTAAACCCTACAGCATATTATTTCTTCCAGAACTACGTTATTCCTGTAGGTTCTGTTGTAGGGTGTTTTGGCACATCATTTGAAGAGCTAGTTTTCAAGTGTTGGGGATCTGCCCTCCATTTTGAAGATCCATTGAAGAATATCAATGTATTGTT
>JAXQQM020077626.1:0-14950 GCA_034641835.2 Pinus albicaulis | reverse complement strand
ATTGAGTACCCAAACAAGAAAATAACTCCATCCAAAAATTTCCAGTAAAAATGGGATCTCTGTCACTCACAATAACCCTTGGGCTTCCATGTAGCTTTTGAATTTTGTCCATAAATGTAGTAGCAACTCGTACTTCTGTTTTAAATGGATGAGATAATGCACAAAAGTGTGCATACTTTGGTAAGTCTATCAACTACCAAAGATGATGACACTTTTCTCCTTCGGACTTAGGTAAACCTGTGATAAAATCCATTGAAACTTCGTCCCAACGTTGGGATTTGGAATGGATAAAAGGTCAGAGTCCCGGGGTCTTAATTGTCTCAACTTTATTCTGTCGGAAAACCAAACATTTCGCCACAAATTTTTGAATATCATATTTAAGGTCATTCCAAAAAAATTCTTCTTCACCCCGTGATAAGTTTTAAAAATCCCGAGTGTCTCCTAAAGGAGAAGTGTGCAATTCCAAAAGAATCTTTTGTTTTAGTTGGGAATTCTTGCAAATATATAAGTGATCTTTGTACCATAAGGAATTATTTTTCCAACTAAATGTATTAGATGTATTAGGATCTTTCTGCAACTTTTGAATGAGTGTACACACTTCTTCATCCTTCTTCCATTCATCCCTTGCTTCGGTTATCCAATCTAGTTGGATAATAGAAATGGCACAAAGCAATGCTTCCACCTCTTCATCCTTTCTTGAGAGTGCATCTGCAACAACATTTAGCTTCCCTTTTTTGTAGATGATTTCAAAGTCATAACCTAACATCTTAGTGACCCATTTTTGCTGCTCTTCTGAAGATATATTATTTGTTCCAAAAAGTGTTTAAGACTATCATGATCAGTTTTTACCTTGAAGTGTCTTCCCATTAGGTAAGGTCGCCATTTCTTTTGTTAATGTAGTATTGCAAACATTTCCTTCTCATAAATAGCTTTCTGTAAATACTTTCATTTGATTGGACAGCTTTCAAAAGAAATAGGTCTTCCTTCTTGCATTAAAACAACACCAATTCCATTTCCTAAGGCATCACATTCCACAATAAAGGTTTTGTGAAGTCTTTCATAACTAAGACCGGTGCTATGAAGATTGCCTCTTTAAGATGTTCAAAGGCCTTAGTTGCTTCAGAACTCCATGAAAATGCATCTTTCTTCAATAATGTTGTTATTAGAGGTGCCACTATTCTCCACAATTTTTAACAAAATTAAAGATAATACCCTATTAACTTGAGAAATCCTTGCAACTACTTTATGGTTGCGGGGACTTTCCATTATTTAATGGCTTTAATTTTTTTAGGGTCTACCTTAACACCCTCGTGAGATACAATATGACCCAGATATTCCACCTCTTGTACTCCAAAGAAAAATTTGGATTTCTTTTCATATAATTGTTTCTCCCGCAATAGTTCGGCACTCCTATCACCATGTTCAACATGATCCTTCCAAGACCTGCTATGGATTAGTATATCATTAAAAAATACCAGCACAAATTTTCTTTCTAAGGAAGGGTTTGAAAATGGAATTCATCAAACCTGAAATGTAGGTGCATTGGTACGGCAGGCATGACCAACAATTCATAATGACCCTCATGAGTCCGAAATGTTGTTTTCGGAATATCTTTAGCCTTCATTCTAATTTGATGATATCCTAAATGAAGATCCAATTTGGTAAAATAAGTTGCTCCATGTAATTCATCTAATAATTCATCAATCAAAGGAATGGGAAATTTATCTTTAATAGTGAGCTTATTGAGTTCCCTATAATCCGGACACATGCGCCATGATCCATCCTTCTTGTGCACCAATACTACTGGAGCAAAGAAAGAACTTTGACTAGGTTGAATTATACCAGCCTCTAACATTTCTACAATCATACGTTCAATTTCGCTCTTTTGGACGTAAGGATATCTATAAGGCCTGATGTTTGGAGGAACACTTCCCGGAATCAAATGAATATCATGATCATGATCACGAATAGGTGGTAGTCCTTTGGGAGTTTCAAACACCTTGGAATGATTGTCTAAGACTTGTTGGAGATCTGCAGAAATAGATAATTTTGATGTTGGAACTTCTAGTGAGCCTAATTGTGCAATTACGCCTCGTTGTTCTTTCTTCAGAAGCTTTGTCATGACATTAGATCTTATTGTCTTTCCCGGCTTCCCCAATATTTTGTAATTCGACTTCCTTTCCTTCTGAAAAAAATTTCAAGAAAAGTTCTTGGAAATTAAAATCTACGGTCCCCAAAGATTGTAACCATTGTACTCCTAGTACAACATCAACACCTCCCATAGGAATGGAAAGCATTGGAATATTCAATACATATTCCCCCATGGTTAGCATGATATTATGGCATTTTCCAGAGAAATTTATAGTTCCTCCATTTGCCACCATCACTTGACATTCTGGTGCTGGGTATAGGAAACAATTTAATTCCTTGGCTACCATACAATGAATAAAATTATGGTGCCAATTAACTAATCAACACTATTACCTTTTTCTTCTTGATATGTCCTTATATCTTGAGAGTTTTAGGAGTGGTAATTCATGCCAAAAGGTGCATTACATGATATGGTTAGACTCATTTCTTCCTCTTCTAGGGATGGCTCCTGGTGTATATCCTCTTCTTTCTCATTTTCTTCTTCCTCTTCACAATCTATGTAAAATAATTTCTTCTCAGCACACTTATGGCCTTTAGTGTATTTGTTTTCACAACTGTAGAAAAGCCCTTTTTCTCTTTTTTCTTCCAATTTTTGTGGTGTCAACCTTGTAGGTTGTGTAAATCTAGGAGTAGCAACATTTCCATCTTTATAGAAGTGAGTGGTAGGCTTCATGGTCGCCATAATTTTACATTAAATTTTTCTTTCCAACCTGAAAGCCTTCTCTAATGAATCAGGTTCCAAAATCCAAAATTCATGTTGGATGCTATCCTTTAAAGTACCTATGAAGAGATCAATTCAATCCTTGTAATTCCTCTCCTGAATATCGGCTACCTTTATATTCGCTTTTGGAAGTCCTCAATGTGCTCCCCACTAAACCTTTGTTTGAGATTCATCAATTGGCTAAAGAATGTGTTTCTCTTTGTATCGTCATAATGTGCTATCTTTTCATCCGTAAAAATTGACCAAGTGGCAATTTTTTACGGGAGCAAAGCCATCAATACCATACAAATGCATTTTTTTCTAAATGTATAGTTGCAATGCATATATTTTGTGTGTTTTTCACATTATGGAGATCAAAATATTGCTCCATCTGTAGTATCCATGTTACAGGATCCTTTCCATAAAACTTCCTCATATCCATTTTTGGAATATGGTGGTTCTTCCCACCAACATTAGAGTTTATGAAATCAATATTAACATTTATTTTGTTCTCATCATGAGTTTCCTCTACTATCTTCTCACCATTAGGAAACATTTCTTGTATCAACTTTCTCAAACCATCTATGTCTTCTTTTAGATCATTCTTCATGTTTTCCATTTTAGATTTCATGCCAGCTTCCATGTCATCTATCTTATATTCCACGTATTTCTTCAAACCATCCATTTTATTCTTCACACCATCCATATTTGGTTCCACGCCTTTCTTCAAAACCACCATTTCATTTTTTTGCTACTCTTTGCGAGAGCGAAATTTGGTGCACTTGCTCTTGTAATTTTGATAGATCATGTTGCAATTCTTCATCTTCATGAGTCATAGTAGAACCTTATGAAGGCTTAATGGGTGTTGAATTATTTTTACGGGGCATTTTTAGAACCCAATACTGATATCCATTCTATAATATTCCCTTGGAATCAATTCAAATTTGTTTTTCAAACAAGACTTATGCAATTCAGAAAAGAAAATACACACCCTTTTCTTGCTTTTGAGGAGCTTGATATTGAAATTTTATTGTATCTATGATTTTGGCTCTTCAATATCTAAAATTCAGCACTGAAGTAGCCCTATGAATTCTCCTTTGAATTCCACATGTCGACTGTTGGATTCTCAATACAAAGTTATGCCCAATCTCCTGATGACTAATTATAGAATGTTTAGTGAAGGTGAACTGAGATGACTTTCCATGTGTGTCCGCTACAGTCATACTTCTCACAGAAATTCATAGCCGAGAAACTAGGAAAGTTTTGTTTACTTGCAGCACAATTTTTTTCACGACCTGCTCAATCCAATGCTCGGAGAAGATTTATTGAACTTTTCCCACGATCACCTCTTTGAGATGAAATTTGGGAGCACAGCACCCTTTCCCCATTCCCACAGGATCATATCTCCAAAAATATTTTGAATAAAGATCTGAAATTTTTGACGAGTTTCCCTCGGGATTTCAACCCACGGCTTAAATTTCCGTTCGACCTTTGCGGCATAGAATTTATAGCGACAATTCCACGATGACCTATTTAGGAACCTGCAAAAAGACCTAAATTCCACAGATCATATCTCCGAAAATGTTGCGAACCAAGCTCTATAATTTTTAGAAGATCTTCCTCAGGATTTTTTCTTCGTACCCTAAAAATTTCGGCTTCTGAAACTTCACAGAAAAAACGTTATAGCCAAATGCCACAATGACCTGTTTGGAGCAGCAAAACCATAAAATCCAAAGCATCTGATACCAAATGTTGTGCAACCAGCTACAAAAATAGAAGAAAAAAGATATCAACGCCTTATAAATGAGCCACTTCGAGGGGGAAACCTCCAATAAATTACATAAATGAGCAATTCTTGGATGATACAATTTACAAAACCTCATTTCTATATATAGGAGTCCATGTGGCCATAATGTAATCCTAGTGGGCCACAATGTAATCCTATCCGACCTAACAATAATAATTTAAGGACACAATAATAACAAAATGGGGGTTACAAGGGTACAATAATAACAATAAAGGGGTCACACTAATAACAATAAGGAACTATACTAGTAATATAGGGCCCTAACAGGCTAACCCAATATTCCATGGGAATTTTTACCTACCAAATTAATATATTCTAGGTCAATAATGTTTTTGATGGTTTCTACTTGTTGAGATGTTTCTGTTGATATATGGCACGCCATGTAATTCTTCATGGTTTGAGAGATATTCATGTTTGAAGTTTGTAACCCTAGTTAGTGGGCTAAAACCCCATGGGGTTTGGGCATGGGTCATTGAAAATTATTAATTAATATTTTTTTTAGCTCTTAAAATCCCTCCCATTTTCACTTGTTGAAGCCCCTCTCAACTTAAGCATTTATATAAATTGTGATCCTCATTTCCTCCTTAGGTAAAAGATTCGGCCATCTGAAACAGGTCATCATGGAATTTTCGCTCTACATTTTTTTCTATGAAGGTTCATAAGCTGAAATTTTTATGAGGTGAAGCCAAAATCCAGAGGAAGCTACAGTAAAAAATTTAGATGAAGGTGCGCAAAATTTTTGGAGATATGATCTGTGGAAAATGGGGTTTTTACAGGCTCCTGAAATTCATCTCAAAGAAGTGACCTTGGTAAATTCATCGTAACTCTCTCTCTAAGTATCAGACTGGAATTATGTAAAAAGTGGTGGATAGTGCACAACCCTTAACTTTCGCTCTATTAATTTTAGAGAAAAATGAAGAAACAATGACATGTGGCACACCGTAAAAGTTCGCTCTACTGAAAGAGTCCTTAATTAGGGCATTCTGAGAGATTGGGTATAAATCTCTCTTGAAGAATCCAAATTGTGTCATACCTATGGAATTGGAAAGAAGACTTAGAGGACTACTATAGGATCGAAAATTAGATATTGAGGATCTGAAATAACAGAGATACAACAGATTCAATATCGAGCTCCTAGAACAAAAGAAAAGGCTAGATCATGTGTTGTCAAGGATTGCAAAGGACCATACTTTCTACAACAGAAAATCAAAGCAAGGTGTAGTAGAGGGTACCATGACAAGAGTGGCAACAAAGGTGCATAACAGCAACAAGAAGTTCATCATATGAAGTCTTCAAGTGGGCAACACTGCATACAATCATTGTAAAGGTATCATTGTACTTAGTCATTGTAAATGCATTATTTTACAAATTGTACAAGTGTCTATATGCCAAGGGTTGAAGAGGCAGTGTTGGGAGGTCTAGGATGATCATTAGGTGGTTGTGTCAAAGTTGGGGTTATGGTCTAGTATATATTCTTCTTCTCCATCATTCTATATCACTGTAAAGTGGACCATTTTCCCTCGTATGGGAGTTCATTCTTCTTTTATTCTTCTATAGGGTGGTAGGGTTGTGCTAGGGTGAGTTGTAGCTCATTGGGTGTTGGGGCATCCGTTCAGTTGACTACTGAAGAATCTCAGGTGTTGCAGCGTCCATCCAGTGGGAGCTGGATAAAAATGCTTTTCTAGACTCTAGGAAGTTGGAGCTTTATTTTCAATTGGAGTTGAATATTAAAGAATTATTAGAAAAGCATTAGTTGGTTTTTGTCCCAAAGTGGGTTTCCACCTTAAAAAATATGTGCATTTTTGTTCCTCTTATTTGCTACTATCATTGTACAAACACTGATAATAATTGAAGATTAAATAATTCTCTAATTGAAAGGAATACTGATTCACCCCCCCCCCCCGGCCACCCCAGTATTTCCAACAAAACTGATACTTGGACCAGAAGCTTTACAAGAAATGGAAAAATTTGTGAAACAGATTCAGAAAATATCAGAACAGGTCAAGACATACATAAAAATTATGCATACAAGAAGAGAGTTCATTGGGAATTCAATGTGAGTGATCATGTATATCTAAGGATTAATCCAAAGAAGATTAATTTGCACACATGAAGCTATGCAAAATTAGCTCCACAATATTGTGGACCTTTTGAAGTGTTGAAAAGAGTGGCACCAGTTGCATATAAGATGGCCTTATCCATTCACATTAAGGTTCATGATGTATTTCATGTTTCGTTGATAAAAAAATATGTAAATGATTCTTCTCACGTTATTGATTGGAATGTGATTTAGGTGGAACCAGAAGGGGAATTCCTTCCTGAGCCACTTCAAATATTGGAGTGGGAAGAAATTGAACTTCGAAACCGAATGGTGGCCAGGGTGAAAGTGCAATGGAGGCACTTTACACCCAAAGAGGCTACCTGGGAGCGAGAAGATGATATGATGGAAACACATCCATCACTGTTTACACATTGATTTCGTTAATTATTTTGTCAACATTGAGGACGGTGTTAATGTTTAGAGGGGAATATGTAATACCCAAATTTTCTATGCTTTTCAAATGGAAAATTGAATAATTCCAAAGGGGAAGTTGACCCCAATGGAGAACTATTATGTGGATTTATTTCATTTTTTAATTAATAAAAATAAAATGGAGAATTAAGTGTACAATGACTAGGTTGAGATTTGAGATCTGAAAACCTAAATCCATGAGGATGGATAAGGTGATGGGACTTTCCCAAACCTTCCAGAAAATACTTGGAAGGAATAAAACAAGTTACTAAAAATTAGATACGGAGATAAACATCTAATTTCCCCAAGAAAGAGGAAATTATTGGGAAGAGGTGGAAAAAGATGGAAAAGCGAAAAAGACAACTTTAAAGTACCTCTATGGAAGAAATAGAGGGAAATCCTAGCAAAAATAGGAAGAAAGCATCTTGAAATTACTTGACGCAATAATTGGAAATAAGCTTTGGAAAGCAAAGCTTAAATAAGCTACTCCAAGATAGACGAAGGGTTGTCTATCACTGGGAGCTAAGGTCTCTACTTGGGGGTGAGTTACAGAGAGAGAAATCTATAGTTCGGTGGAAACTAGTCAGAGAAAATTGGTGTACACACATAACTAGAATTTTACTGTTTGATATTAATCTTGCATGTGTGTTAACTAGAAACTATTTAGGAAATTATTAAGATAAATGTGAAATTGATCAAGTTAACTGGTAGATTTTATATATTTTAATTAACATTGAGTAAAATGATCTAGAACATGCCCATAGATTTAATATATTTTATTTCAGTAGTAATACTAAAATCTATATGATTGTATGGACAAAGTCTAGTTGGCTCCAACTCCCATAATGTTTGAATCTAGTGACAAACTTAAATCCAGGATTAGGATTCTACAGAGAATCTTTCTATTCTATTGAAGTAACTAAACTATTATTACTATTTTACTAGAATCTCCAAAAGAAAATATCATTAGATATATTTTAAATTTCAAATATGAATAACATTCTAAACAGTGAGATCCAATTACATAAATGCATGTACAAGAGTTATTATATGTTGTGTAACCAACTCCAAAAAGAGAAGAAAAGAGATATCAACGCCTTAGAAATAAGCCACTTCGAGGGGGCAACCTCCAATACATTACATGAATGAACAATTCTTGGATGATACAATTCACAAAACCTCCTTTCTATATATAGGAGTCCATGGGGCCATAATGTAATCCTAGTGAGCCACAATGTAATCCTAGCCGACCTAACAATAATAATTTAAGGGCACAATAATAACAAAATGGGGGTTACAAGGGTACAATAATAACAATAAGGGGTTTACACTAACAATAATAAAGGGCTATACTAGTGATATAGGGACCTAACATGCCCCTCTCCTTCAAAAAAAGTGTTGTCCTCAACACTTGAGTAGCTCCGGGTGCTTCTGTATAAAATTCTCATCCTCCCATGTAGAATCTTCAGTGGGTAAGTTCTTCCACTTGATGAGATACTCTGAAATTGATCGATTACGTAGTTGTCGAGTTCTTGTTTCCGTGACCGCTTCCGGTTCCAATATGATTTTTCCTTCCTCATCAAGTTCTGGCAATATTGTTTGAACTGGAAGATTTTTACCTATAACCTTCTTTAAGCACGAAACATGGAAAACTGGATGTACTCGCGAAGAAGCAGGAAGCTCCAATTTGTATGCCATAGTACCAATCTTTTGCAACACCTTGTAAAGACCATAGTACTTTAGCGATAATTTATTATCCTTCTTAGCTTGCTTGAGGGACATTTGTTTATATGGTTGTAGCCGTAAAAATACCCAATCTCCTATACCAAAACTTCTCTCGCTGCGATGTTGATCTGCCTGTTGTTTCATTCGATTTTGTGCCAAATTCGGGTTATCCTTTAAGAGTTGGAGAACTTCTTGCTGATGCTCGATGTGATCTTCCACTGCTTGAACCTTCGAATTTTCCCTTAAAGATGATGTGATGGATGGTGGATGATATCCATAAAGTGCCATAAATGGGGTCATTTTTGCTGCGGTATGGAAGGAAGTGTTATACCACCATTCAGCGAGAGGTAACCACTTGACCCATTGTGTTTGTTTATCGGATACAAAACAACGAAGATATCCTTCCAAACATTTATTTACTATCTCAGTTTGACCATCAGATTGAGGATGATAAGATGAGCTATGAGCTAATTGAGTACCCAAACAAGAAAATAACTCCGTCCAAAAATTTCCGGTAAAAATGGGATCTCTGTCGCTCACAATAACCCTTGGGCTTCCATGTAGCTTTTGAATTCTGTCCATAAATGTAGTAGCAACTGTGCTTGCTTTAAATGGATGAGATAATGCACAAAAGTGTGCATACTTGGTAAGTCTATCAACTACCACCATGATGACACTCTTTCCTTCGGACTTAGGTAAACTTGTGATAAAATCCATTGAAATCTCCTCCCAACGTTGACTTGGAATGGATAAAGGTTGTTGAAGTCCCGGGGTCTTAATTGTTTCCACTTTATTCTGCTGGCAAACCAAACATTCCGCCACAAACTTTTGAATATCAGATTTAAGGCCATCCCAAAAAAATTCTTTCTTCACCCTGTGGTAAGTTTTTAAAAATCCTGAGTGTCCTCCTAAAGGAGAAGTGTGCAATTCCGGAAGAATCTTTTGTTTTAGTTGGGAATTCTTACAAAGATATAAGCGATCTTTGTACCATAAGGAATCATTTTTCCAACTAAATGTATCGGATGTACTAGGATCTTGCTGCAACTTTTGAATGAGTGTCCATACATCTTTGTCCTTCTTCCATTCATCTCTTGCTTCGGTTATCCAATCTGGTTGGATAATAGAAATGGCACAAAGCAATGCTTCCACCTCTTCATTCTTTCTTGAGAGTGAATCTGCAACAACATTCAACTTTCCTTTTTTGTATATTATTTCAAAGTCATAACCCAACATCTTTGTGACCCATTTTTGCTGTTCTTCCGATGATAGTCTTTGTTCCAAAAAGTGTTTAAGACTATCATGATCAGTTTTTACCTTGAAGTGTCTTCCCATTAGGTAAGTTCGCCATTTCTTTAGTGCATATAGTATTGCTAACATTTCCTTCTCATAAATAGGTTTCTGTAAATACTTTCCTTTGATTGGACGACTTTCAAAAGAAATGGGTCTTCCTTCCTGCATTAAAACTGCACCAATTCCATTTCCTGAGGCATCACATTCCACAATAAAGGTTTTTGTGAAGTCTGGTGTAGCTAAGACCGGTGCTAGGCACATTCCCTCTTTAAGACGTTCAAAGGCCTTAGTTGCTTCAGGAGTCCATGAAAATGCATCTTTCTTCAATAATGTTGTTAGAGGTGCTGCTATTCTCCCATAATTCTTAACAAACTTGCGATAATACCATGTTAACCCGAGAAATCCTCGCAACTGCTTTATGGTTGTGGGGGCTTTCCATTCCTTAATGGATTTAATTTTGTTAGGGTCTACCTTAACACCCTCGTGAGATACAATATGACCCGGATATTCCACCTCTTGTACTCCAAAGAAACATTTGGATGTTTTGCATATAATTGTTTCTCCTGTAATATTTTGAGCACCATGTCAACATATTGAACATGATCCTTCCAAGACCTACTGTAGATTAGTATATCATCAAAAAATACTAGCACAAATTTTCTAAGGAAGGGTTTGAAAATGGAATTCATCAACCCTTGAAATGTAGAAGGTGCATTGGTAAGGCAAAAGGCATGACCAAAAATTCATAATGACCCTCATGAGTTCGAAATGCTGTTTTTGGAATATCTTCAGTCTTCATTCTAATTTGATGATATCCTAAATGAAGATCCAACTTCGTAAAATAAATTGCTCCATGTAATTCATCCAATAATTCATCAATCACAGGAATGGGAAATTTGTCTTTAATGGTGAGCTTATTGAGCTTCCTATAATCTGGACACATTCGCCATGATCCATCCTTCTTGTGTACCAATACTACAGGAGCAGAGAAAGAACTTTGACTGGGTTGAATTATACCCGCCTCTAACATTTCTGCAATCATACGTTCAATTTCGCTCTTTTGGAGGTAAGGATATCTATAAGGCCTGATGTTTGGAGGAACACTTCCTGGAATCAAATGAATAGCATGATCATGATCACGAATAGGTGGGAGTCCTTTGGGAGTTTCAAACACCTTGGAATGATTGTCGAAGACTTGTTGGAGATCTGCAGAAATAGATGATTTTGATGTTGGAACTTCTAGTGAGCATAATTGTGCAATTACGCCTCGCTGTTCTTTCTTTAGAAGCTTTGTCATGACATTCGAGCTTATTATCCTTCCTGGCTTCCCCGCAATACCCCGTAATTCGACTTCCTTTCCTTCTGAAAAAATTTTCAAGAAAAGTTCTTGAAAATTAAAAGCTACCGTCCCCAAAGATTGTAACCATTGCACTCCTAGTACAACATCAGCACCTCCCATAGGAATGGAAAGCATTGGACTAGTCAATACATATTCCCCCATGGTTAGCTTGATATTATGGCATTTTTCAGAGAAATTTATAGTTCCTCCATTTGCAACCATCACTTGACATTCTGGTGCTGGGTATAGGAAACAATTTAATTCCTTGGCTACCTTATAATGAATAAAATTATGGGTGCTACCTGAATCAATCAACACTATTACCCTTTTCTTCTTTATATGTCCTTCTGTCTTGAGAGTTTGAGGAGTGGTAATTCCTGCCAGTGCATTACACGATATGGTCGGATTCATTTCTTCCTCTTCTAGGGGTGGTTCCTGGTGTATATCCTCTTCTTATTCATTTTCTTCTTCTTCTTCACAATCTATGTAAAATAATTTCTTCTCAGCACACTTATGACCTTTAGTGTATTTTCTATCACAACTGTAGCAAAGCCCTTTTGCTCTTTTTCTTCCAATTGTTGTGGTGTCAACCTTGTAGGTTGTGGAAATCTAGGCGTAGCAACACTTCCTTCTTTATAGAATTGAGTGGTAGGCTTCCTTGTCGCCATAATTTTACATTCAACTTTTCTTGTCAACCTGAATGCCTTCTCCAATGAATCAGGTTCCAAAACACGAACTTCATGTTGGATGCCTATGAAGAGATCAATCCTGTGTTCCTATGGAATATCAGTTACCCTTATATTCAATTTTTGGAAGTCCTCAATGTGCTGCCCCACTAAACCCTTTTGTTTGAGATTTATCAATTGGCTAAAGAAGGTGTTGCTCTTTGTATCCTCTTAATGTGCTATCATTTCCTCCGTAAAAATTGACCAAGTGACAATTTTTTTACGGGAGCAAAGCCATCGATACCATACAAATGTATTTTGTTCTAAATGTAAAATTGCAATGCGTACCTTTTGTGTGTTTTGCACATTATGGAGATCAAAATATTGCTCCATCTGTAGTATCCATGTTACAGGATCCTTTCCATCAAACTTCCTCATATCCATCTTTGGAATATGGTGGTTCTTCCGCCAACATTAAAGTTTATGAAATCACGATTAACATTTATTTTTTTCTCATCATGAGGTTCTTCTACTATCTTTTCACCATTAGGAAACATTTCTTGTATCAACTTTGTCAAACCTTCGATGTCTGTTTTGAGATCATTCTTCATGTTTTCCATGTTGTCTTTCATGTCCGCTTCCATGCCATCCATCTTAGCTTCCATGCCTTTCTTCAAACCGTCCATCTTCACTTCCACGCCTTTCTTCAAAACTTCCATTTCATTTTTTGTTGCTCTTTGCGAGAGTGAAATTTGTTGCAATTGCTCTTGTAATTTTGATAGATCATGTTGCAATTCTTCATCTTCATGAGTCATAGTAGAGCCTTCTGAAGGCTTAATGGGTGTTGAATTATTTTTAGGGGCCATTTTAAAATCCAATATTGATATCTATTCTACAAGTTGCCCTTGGAATCAATTCAACTTGATTCTTCAAACAAGACTTATGTAATTCGGAAAAAAAAATACACACCTTTTACTAGCTTTTAGGAGCTCGATATTGAAATTGAATTATCTCTGTAATTGAAAATCTTAGATATCTCAAATTCAGCCCTGTAGTAGCCCTCTGAAGCTTCTTTCAAATGCCACGGGTCTGACCTGATTTGGATTCTCCAAGACAAATTTGTGTCCAATCTCCCACAATGACCTAATTTTGGACTGGTTCAGTAGAGCGAACTTGTACGACTTGCCACGTGTCACTGTTTTGTTCTTTGTCTCTGAAATTGATATCCAAGAAACTACAGGCCGTGTACTTGCGACCACTTTTGACGACACTCCAATCCAATCTCCAGAGAGAGAGTTATTGAACTTTTCCCACGATCACCTCTTTGAGATGAAATTCAGGAGCCTGAAAAAGCACTACCTTCCACAGATCATATCTCCAAAAATATTGCGAACCAAGATCTGAAATTTTTTGACAAATTTCCTCAGGATTTCAGCTTCGCACCATACAAATTTCAGATTCTGAACCTTCGTAGAAAAATTTTTATAGCGAAAATGCCACGATGACCTGTTTAGGAGCTTGAAAAAAGGCCTAACTTCCACAGATGATATCTCCGAAAATATTACGAACCAAGCTCTGAAATTTTTAGACAATCTTTTTCAGGATTTCAGCTTCGCACCCTAAAAATTTCAGCTTCTGAAACTTCGTAGAAAAAAAGTTATAGCGAAAATGCCACGATGACCTGTTTGGAGCAGCGAAACCCTAGAATCCCAAGCCTCTGATACCAAATGTTGTGTAACCAGCTCCAAAAATAGAAGAAAAGAGATATGAACGCCTTAAAAATAAGCCACTTCGAGGGGGCAACCTCCAATACATTACATAAATGAACAATTCTTGGATGATACAATTTACAAAACCTCCTTTCTATATATGGGAGTCCATGTGGCCATAATGTAATCCTAGTGGGCCACAATGTAATCCTAGCCGACCTAACAATAATAATTTAAGGGCACAATAATAACAAAATGGGGGTTACAAGGGTACAATAATAACCATAAGGGGTTTACACTAACAATAATAAGGCTATACTAGTGATATAGGGACCTAACATTATATACGACTTTTCAAACACGGTGTGGAAATAAACATTGAAAACAAGTTCTTTATGGTAGTGTTGTAACCTATATATATATATATATATATATATATATATATATATATATATATATATATCCATTTCTCTCCTAATCATTTACCATTTATTCATAATTGAATATAATAAAAAGGGTAGAACCGTTAAAAGTGATTTCAAGCAAGAGTTCGAAATTGTGTGATCTTCATAGAAATATCTAACATGCTTGTTGATATAGTATACTAAATTAGCTATGAGAAAATTTAAAGACATAAGATATGTGTCAAAGAAGAGACAAGAAAAACATTACAAATTTATGTGCTAGAGTACAGTCACAGTAATAAAGGAAAATATTGTTATCATAGAAATGCATGTAGGGTTATACCATACCCAAGTAACTATTAAACAAATAAATAAAATAAAATGTCAAAAAAATAAAATAAAATAAAATAAAATAAAATAAAATAAAATAAAATAAAATAAAATCGTCAGCGTGGCGTTGATTTGCCGATGGGTGTTTAACCGTTTTCTGCCATTTTATCGTGGAAACGGCACCGCGTTCACCTGTTACGCCGCTTCAACCATGTGTCCGACCTTCCAGCGGAAAGCCACTCCATTAAGTAATGTAGAAAACCTGGCAATTTGTTTTCCAAAGCGATGGCTGACGGTCGCGCAAAGACAAACCGAGGA